>JAWZYT010004585.1:25000-38423 GCA_034508575.1 Petrolisthes manimaculis
TATCTATCCATCCATATTTTCATCTACCCATCTATCTATCCATCCAACATTCTATCCATATATTCATCTACCCATTTATCTATCCATCCAACTTTCTATGCATATTTTCATCTCCCTTCTATTCATCTGTCTGTCTATCCATTTCTTCCACCCAAAATTCGTCTCTGGCAAATAATTCCTATATAAGCATTTTACTCATCGCTTCTTGTTACTGCCATCACTCATTGCCAACACCAAACATCATTTACTGCCAACACCACTATTACTCACTGCCAACACCATCCCTCCTCCCCTAAATTCGCTGCCAACACCATCCCTCCCCTCCCCTCCCCTCCTTTATTCGCTGCCACCACCACTACCACCACTTCTCCGTTATCAACCAAAATATAATGTCTGGAATATTGATAATGTTTTTTTCTCGTGTCTCGACCTCATTCACTCACATGCAAGTCACACCCACGCCAGCCAGCACTCCCATGTCGCCCCCTCACACCACACACCACACATAGGTGCACACGTAGCATTCCCCAACACACACATACACACACACACACATCATGACAGACTTACAATACCCTGCTTATACTCTTTTCGTCGAGTATTATACGAGAGAGAGAGAGAGAGAGAGAGAGAGAGATAGAGAGAGAGAAAGAAAGAAAGGGGCAACAAACACGAAGGAAATAGAAAGAAAATTGTTGTGTGGAATGGATAGGTGGAATAATGAAAGGGACGAGGTGGGGTAAAGGACTGACTGACTGTCCACATCACCACAGCCAATATCCCTCCTGCGAAAGAGAGAGTATTTTGTGATAATGCCCAGTGTGTGTGTGTGATGTGTGTGTGTGTGTGTGTGATGTGTGTGTGTGTGTGTGTGTGTTTGTGATGTGTGTGTGTGTGTGTGTGTGTGTGTTTGTGATGTTCTTGTGACGTGTGTGTGTGTGTGTGTGATGTGTGTGTGCTTGTGTGTGTGTGTGTGTGCACTTTATAATAATAATAATAACAATTTACAGAATACCGAGGTGTTATGTTAATGAAATATAATATATATACATGTATGAACGTACGTAATATTTATGTAAAAGGTAATTTGGGGCAAAATACTGTGCTGTCACTTGGGGCCCACAAAAAAAAAAAAAAAAAAAAATATCGTATAATTAAATTAGCCAAACGTAATTGAATTTAGTTGATATAGGCTGTGTTGTTTATGGATACGTGTGGCCAGTGTTATTGTAATTATGGTGCATGTCATTACGGAGACTCGTATTGTGTTGCTGTCTATCTATCTATCTATCTATTTTTCTGTCTATCTATTTTTCTGTCTATCTATTTTTCTGTCTATCTATTTTTCTGTCTATCTATGTTTCTGTCTATCAAGCTATCTATTTATTTTTCTGTCTATCTATTTTTCTGTCTATCTATCTATCTATTTTTCTGTCTGTCTCTCTCTCTCTCTCTGGCTGTCTGTTTATTTCTCTATCTAATCTATAAACAATTATGTTGCTGTCTGATAGGCTATCTATCTATCTATTATTTTGGCTGTCTGTTTATTTCTCTATCTAATCTATTAATAATTGTGTTGCTGTCTGTCTGGCTATTTATCCATCTATCTCTATCTATCTTTATAACTATCTATCCATCAATCTCTATCTATCCCTCTCACTTCCACGTATATATCAAACTCCTCTCTCTTTCTCTCTCTTCCTCTCTCTTCCTCTCCCTTCCTCTCTATTCCTCTCTCTTCCTCTCTCTTCCTCTCTCTTCCTCTCTCTCCCTCTCCCTTCCTGCCTGTCATTGAAACTTTCACTTTCTTTCCCCTTTCATTTTTCTCCACTTTCTTCATTCCTCCCCCTCCACGTGCCACAATTTTCTCCCTTTTTCTTCCTGCTCTCTCTTTCTCTCTAATCTATTTCCATCTGTCTATCTATCTATCTATTTTGTGTATCTATCTAGCAATCTCTCTCTCTGTCTATATATCTATCTATCATTCTCACTCACTCACTCACTCACTCACTCACTCACTCACTCACTCAATCACTCACTCACTCACTCACTCACTCACTCACTCACTCTCTCACTCACTCACTCACTCACTCACTCACTCCCTTTCACTTCCAACAATTCGTCTCCCTCACCTCCTCACTCCCTTCCTCCCTCACCCCCTCCCTCCTTCCCTCCGTCCTTCCCTTACCTCCTCCCTCCCTCCGTCCTTCACTTCTTCTACATTTTTTCCTCGTTCATTTTTTTTTTCGCCTCCACCTTCACACCTTCTATACAACTCTCTCTCCCTTATCACCAACTTGGGAGGCAAACTATTTATCGGGGAAGTATCGCTCGCTTTTTCTCACTCTCCTTTCCTTCCTGCACATTTCTCTCTCTCTCTCTCTCCCTCTCCATTCTCCACTCTCCCCCTTCTCTCTCATTACCTACCTCCCCCCCTTCGTCTCATCCTCCCTCTCCTTTCCCTCTCTCTCTCTCTCCCTCCCTCTCCTTTCCCTCTTTCTCTCCCTCACACCTCTCCTCTCCCTTCCCCTACCACCACCACCATCATCATCATCATCATCCTTCTCCCCTCCTTTCATTCTCTTCGTTATCACCACACTTGCCCTCCTTCCTCCTTTCTCTATCATCATCATCATCATCATTTTTCTCCTTTTCCCATTCTTTCATCATCATCAGGACCTTTCTATTTCCCTCCTTCCATTTACTCAATTATCATCATTATCATTCTCACCCTCAATAGAAGAATAAAGATTAAAAAAATAGATAATTATGTAAATGTGATATCGGGTATTTTTTTTTATTTTTTTTTTTACCGTCTTAAATTTTCCCTCTTTCTCATTCCTACATTTCAGTCATTCCCAGTTTTTCATTCCCATTTTCACATTCCCTAAATTTAGTGTCTTCATTCTATAAAAGTTATTTTCTCTTTTCTTTAATTTTAGTTTTCTTTGGTGGTTTTTACACGGTTTTACTACCCGTTACTACTGTTTTACTACCCGTTACTACTGTTTTACTACCCATCAGTACCGTTTTACTAGTGTTACTACTGTTTTGGTCCCTGTTACCACTGTTTTATTACATATTACTATTAATTTACTAGCCATTATTATTCTGTTACTACTTTTCACTACTGTTACGTATCTTTCCTTCCTTCTGCAGGAACTCGACGACAGCGCTGACGAAGGGAACGGTTGCTGGCGGGGCGGGCAGCAGCGCCGGAGCGGCAGGGGGCAGCTTGGTAGGGGCGGCTGGTGGGGTTGGAGGGGCGGCCGGTGGGGGCAAGGCGGAGGACGGGGCCGATGCCAAGGACTCCTCCGGCCGCCCTCTGGTACCCGTCAACAAGAACCTGGGCAACGTGAAGGCTGAACATGGCGCCCATCCCTCGGTGAGTACACTTATACACACCACCACAAAATTCCTACCCTCTCAGACGAACACAAAATAATAGTAATACTAATAACAACTGTCTAGACCACAGGGAATATATTGATTAAGGACCCTGTGATCGTGTATGAGACTTGGTGGCTTCTGATTCCTCCAGACTATGCTACGAAACAAGCCCCTTCAATACAGCTGGTGTTTCGTGGCCATATTTTGAAGGACTCATGAACCTCCATCCAATTTTCTGACAACATCACGGGGTTCCTTATAATAATGTCTGTCACTAGCCAAACAACAACAACATCAGATTAGAGGTAGAGAGAGGATCATTATTATTTGATGTGTGTGTGTGTGTGTGTGTGTGTGTGTGTGTGTGTGTGTAGACCTTCCCTATTAATTGGTGAGTATAACACTAGACCACAACAAACTTATTTACGAATGTCTACATAAAACTAGAGTTAAGAAGAAGAGAGTTAGTTTATCTTTGTCTTGTCCTTATTCTTATTATATACATTTTTTTTATTATACTCAGTAGGGGGTAGAGACTTTTGTGAGTGAGTCTGTGATGTTGGTGACTAAAGCCTATTATCATTGTTATTATTGATTTTTTTTTTTTTTTTTTTTTTTTTTTTTAGAAAGTGATTGTTAGGTGTTGTTGTTGTTTTTGCTATTGTTGTTGTTGTTGTTGTTGTTGTTGTGCATTTTCTTTAAGGTTTTCAGGTCGTCTCGGGGTAAGTAACCATATTTATATTTGAATTTACAGTGCAGGATGTGTTTAATTATTTCAGTGAGTTGTTAATATAAATAAATACATATATATATATAGTGTTTAGTACATAAGGGGTATCTGTTTGTTGTAATAAGAGATCACTAGCTGCAGAGAGGTGTTAGAAGCCAAAACATTAGGTAAGAGAATTTTTTAATATGACTTTCTTCTGTGATGTTGTGTGTGAGAGTTTAGTCAGTCAGTCAGTCAGTCAGTCCATTTAGTCTTCTTTTAGAATTTCTGTTTAGAGTTAGTTTAGTGAATGGATGGATGGATGAACAACCAGAGAGACTGAAACGTGAGATATTTTATTTAATAAGTGGTGTGTGATTTTTTTTTTGTGTGTGTGTGAGAGAGAAAGAGTTTGTGGCACGACTTGTGAGATATTGTTTAGACTTTATAGAGTGATGCTGCTTTATATGTATGTGTCACAGAGTTTATAAAATAGATAGATAGATAGATAGATACATAGATAGATAGATAAGGTGACTTGGATGGATATTCTGTGTGCCATCTTGAAAATAATATAGAGTTATGTATATGGTATCTAATTACTACTTATATTTACTCCAGCGTTCATTTTATAGGTTTAGTATAAAAAAATATTACTATTCTGTGGACCGTCAGAAAAAAAATATATATATTTGAACTGTATCTCAAATTTATGTTTACTTATATTTACTCCGGCTTTCACTGGTTATATCGAGGGTTAAAATCTCTATTCTTCGGACCGTCAGAAAAATGAAAAAAATTATGCTTATATCATTAACTACTACTGTTTTACTACTTATATTTACATTGTATAATGTTCTGTGGACCATTAGGAAAACAAATATCTAGTTATTATCTCTAATTACTATTAACTACTTTATTCTGGATTCTATAGGTTTTATTCTGGGTTATAATATATTTACTATCTGTGGACTATGATACATTATTAAAACAATACCCGTGTATGCGTATATTATGAATTTATGCGTATATTATGAATTTATGCGTATATTATGAATTTATAAAGTTTGCTGTGGACCACTGTATTCTACTCTATGTATGTTTGTATGTATTTCGATTGCGTATATAGATATTAAGGTTAAGGTAACGTTAGATTATTTTAGTAGAGTAATTAATCGTCTAGGAATTCTCACGCACACAATTGTTCGTATGTTTGCATTAGCACTGAACTCAGCACCAAAATGTTTCAGGCCTCTTTGAAAGCAAGGGACCATTTATTTATTTTCTCTTCTTGAGGTACGAGTCCGTGTTATGGTTTCAAAGCTGTGCCGGGTTGGTTAAATTTACACCTTCCTATGAATGAACGCTTACCAGGACACTTTTTAGCATAGAGGAGAAAACCTTACGTGTGAAAAAAGTACGGATGATTTTGCTTTACCACGAGTATATAATATTTTACATTATAATATTCTGTGGACCAAATAGTAAACTAGACGTATCTCACTATGGTAAATAAGTTTAGTGTAGTTTAAAATAATGTGAAAATGTGCAGGAAAAGAAAGTGGGAAATTTGGTGTAGTTGGTGGTAAAACAGTATCGTTTTCTCTTCAGGTCTTGGTTTTCTGTAGTTATAAATTTAGAGGGTAACAAAGATACATAATACTCTCACTCGACCATCATGAAGTTCATTCATTATATTATTCATTAATGTATTTAAGATATAATTGAAACAAAATTATAGTTAAAACATTACGAGGCATTCACATTGGTAATATAGCGTTAGGATACATTAAGAACAACAACAAAGATTTTTTTTAATCAAATCTATCAATCTATTGCATAAAATATTTTAACTCGATAAGGAAGTTAGGGATAGGGTGTTGTTCCATTGCAATCCACGTCGTTCAGGGGTTAAGGTGGCTCTCACACTAACTTATAGCATCATCTCAAGGGTTTTAGCATCACCTTACTCCGTCAAGGTCGAAAAATACAGGGTGCACATTAAGTCTTACCTTCATTTCATACTTCTAACACACACAGAATTCAGGGTAATACTTTATGGACACCCTGTAAAATCCTGAATACTAATAATACTAATGGTTGAGGTAAAGACACTGTTGGATGGTCTGGTCTCGTGGCTGGGGTCCCATTGCCAGTATCGAGTATTGGAACACGGTTTTGCCTGGCTAGTGAACTGGAGAATATTATGATGGTGATGTCAGTGGGCAAGTTAGGAGGGAATTCTCGCGTTGGTGAATTAGAAGGTCTGTGATTCCTCCAATTAATGTACGCCAGGAAACAAACAGACTACTTTTAAGATACACACACAGAGCGGAGGATGGATGAAGAGAGCGGATATAATGAGTAGGGCAGAAGTGTGTGTGTGTGTGTGTGTGTGTGTGTGTGTGTATCGCAGGTGTGTCAGCAGATGTTTCTAGCCACGCTCTTTGCTGTAAACATGAACCCGTATAAAAAGGTGGTTCAAAGACATTTAGTGTGATTATCTCGACTTGTATTTCTCTGTGGTATACGTAATTACATCCTATTCAGACTTTGGTGTGTGTGTGTGTGTGTGTGTGTTAGTGTGTATATATGTGTGTGTGTGAGTGTGTATGTGTATGTGAGTGTGAGTGTGTGTGTGTGAGTGTGTGTGTGTGTATGTGAGTGTGTATGTGTGTGTGTGTGAGAGAGAGAGAAAGAGTGTGTTTGTGTATGTGAGTGTGTGTGAGTGTGTGTATGTGTGTGTGTGTGTGTGTGTGTTAAATTTTCCCATTCCAACACCTGCGTTTTTTTATACAGCACTTGTCTGGCTCGTAAATTACTCGAAGGCAAGTAATTTATTTATATTGAGAACTGCAAAGCAAAACACATGCTTGGGTTAGCTATTACAGGGGTAAGGGAGGGGAGGGGGGGAGGGGGTAGAGGGTAGAGGGGAGGGGGTAGGGGGTAGAGGGGAGGGGGGAGGGGGAGGTATTATTACAGTGTTGGTAAGTCTGGAGCAACTGATTCCTCCACCACCTCCTCCAAACTATCCAAAGCAATGTAGGCCATTTTTATTACTTCGGTTTAATGAATAAGAATGTACAGTCAGGGTCAAAAGTCCTGCAACCTGGTGAATAAAAACGAGACATTTGGAGTGAGTCTTATGTACCAATATTGCAATGATCAACAACAGCTTTAGTTTCGTAGCATTGGAAGGTGTTGCAGGACTAGACTATTGACCATGACTTACCGAATATACCTTTTATTATTATTATTATTATTATTATTATTATTATTATTATTATTATTATTATTATTATTATTATTATTATTATTATTATTATTATTATTATTATTATTATTATTATTATTATTATTATTATTATTATTATTATTATTATTATTATTATTATTATTATTAAACATCAACTAATACACCAAATCACGTATTATAGAGGTAATGAATACGAGATAATAATATAAATCCCATATATACCATAAATAATTATATCGTATACAGTAGAAGTGATGTAGTGGATGCAGGCTTCTTTTTGTCTGCTCAGTAACAAAAATGAATATTCAGCACTGCCTTATCAATGGGGGTTCTAGGCTGATATTACAGTTGCCAGATTTAGGGTACATCATTTTTATCACAATCCATATTAGATTATTCCACACCCACACCTACACCCTCTTCCCACCCACACACCTACACCCTCTTCCCACCCACACACCTACACCCTCTTCCCACCCACACCAACATCCCCTCTCCCCACACACACCAACACCGTCTTCCCACACACACACCTCTCTTCCCCACCCCATACAATACCAAACAAAACAGCATCAACTAATGGAAAAAGTAAACACGGTATAGTGGCCTTGACTGTGTGTGTGTGTGTGTGTGTGTGTGTGTGTGTGGGTGGATCTGTGAGTGATGAGAGGCGATGTGTACACTGGCGGACAGATATGGTAATTATTATGTGGGCTCAGAAAGGTAGTCCATGTTGGCTGGTTGGTTTGTTTACACGTGTATTGATTTAATGATGTGTATATGGGTTAGTGGATGAATGGATAGATGGATGGATGGATGGATGAGTAGTAGATAGGTTAGCTTAGTAGAGGGTTGAATGTGATGATTGAATGGGTATGTTGATTGATGTATGTACTGTATGTATAGATGGATAGAATTACTTTGTGTGTTTTGTAGTGTATGTGTGTGCGTGTGTGTTTGTGTATGTGTGTGTTTGTGTGATACTGATTATTAGGCTTCCTCTCCCTCCCCCCCCAAATAAATATATATTGTTCTTTGGACTTGATATTCGTTTTCATAGTTCTATTTAACGTAAGTCTTTTTAATTGCATATATAGGAGGAATCAGTTCCCTACAGTTAGACTATTACTTCACAGATGTATTATTATTGTCCTAAATGTAATCATAATTATCATGGCTGTGCAGACATCCATGACATGACATACTACGTGTATCACAGGAAACATATGTGTGTACGAGTGATAGCAGACATATGTTGTGTGTGTGTGTGTGTAGGCTACAGTACGTATCCACCTCTCTTACTCGCCTGTGTGTGTGTGTGTGCGTGCAGTCTACGGTACGTATACCCTCATCCCTCATTCGCCTCTATGTGTGTGTGTGTGTGTGAGTGTTTGCGGTATATATAGTATGTATACCCTCATCTCTCACTCGCCACCTGGAGACCTACTGCTGTGGATGAGTGGATGAAGTTGTTCTCACATGTGTTTCAGCCCCCCGGCTTACACACACACACACACACACACACACACACACACACACACACACACACACACACACACACACACACACACACACACACACAGACACAGACACACACACACACCAGTAGTTTCTTAGTAATGGCAGAGAGAGGGCGAGGGGGAGAGAGTGTTCTATAATATAATCTCTCGGTCGGGAACGATATGGGTTTGAAGAACAGTCGTGTGGCGTGAACTTCAACCTTTGTGGTCTTGAGGTGTTGTGTGTGTGTGTGTGTGTGTCGTGTGAAAATGTGAATAAACACATCAAGGAAAACTACTGATAAACTTGTCTCGTCTCAAGCTTTATACTAGCAACTAAGAGGAAAATAAAGAGTTGATAATTTATATGTGTGTAGAATGAGCTTCATAAATTTACAAAGTGTTTAGTGTATGTAATAATCAGAATGCAAGATTGATTAGAAATAAGTAATAAATTAAAAATGATAATGAAAAATGAAATTGAGCAAAAGAAAAAATCTACAAAGAAAACCTATTGATTGAAGTATACAATGATAGATTTAAAGATACTTGTAATATCCTCAGCCTATTAACATTGAAAAAAAAAACTGTGATGAAGTAACAAATAGAAAAGACTTTATGTTCTTAAAAAGCATACTGATGAAAAAGTACACAATTAAAAAAGTGTCTAAGAAATGTGTTTACGTGAAATTTGTTTGAAACACAATAACAGTGAAGTGGAAAATAATTGAAAAGGATAGTGAAATTAAAATTAATAAATAATAATCATATATGGATGGACTGCAATTACATGAATAAAATAATTAGTAGCATACCTCTATTGTCATCAAAGATACAGGAAACTATTCTAAGCTTACTACTGGTAATATAAAGCTTATTATTCACAGCTGGATTTTGAAGCTCCTACCATATGCGATACCCACGGATTAGAATACAATGGTGTCAAGTTTTCATTCGGTACTCAAGTGATTCCTGACATAGAAGGACCCGAGTCCATTATGTAATCGACTATAATATATATAAATATATGTGATCACTTTCACTAGAAGTTACAGTACAGTATATAACGACATTCAAACATGCTCATGAATGGAATTTTGTTCATAAAATGTTGTTTTTTCCTCGATGGAGTTAACACAGAAATACACATCTTATCAAACCATATAAAATCGACTTAATTATTAATATATCCGTTCTTATGCCCATCCTAATACATGGCAGTAGATCCAATAATAATAATAATAATAATAATAATAATGAATGAACATGGACAAATATAAAATTAAAAGTCAATTTGTATGAGTATATGTAATAGGTATATATTTTTTTTTTCTCGAATGCTTACCACTTTCATGGTGATGAGAAAAAAGGGGGAGGGGGTCAGGATGGTAGCTGGTTGAGTTGACTTGGATACCTACCATGTCACTCTGGTCGTGTTTCACCAGCTGTCTGTTCTGTAAGGTGAGTTTAGGTGAATAAATATTGGTGGATATGAGTCGGTTTAGGTGCATGTACAGTCACAATCAAAAAGTCCTGGACCGGGTGAATGAGTAGTGAGAAGGAAGGGAAATCATATGAACCCTCCAACTCTCCTATCTTTTCCCTTCTCTTTTCCTACCACTTTAGTTAGTTCTCTACAAACCTACCACACTCTGAACCTCACCCTCCATAAAGAAATGAATGATTATACGGTATAGGGAGACATAGAGAGATAAATTAGGCGAGACAGTAATGTAGGAGATAGCGACGTAGACTGTATAATTTTTATAATATGGTGTTTGTTAATAAATTAGTCTTTGTTACGACGAGGTTATTTTCTCAAGGTCATAATTATAGTCTATTATTCTCATCTCTTCATACTTTAATAAACTTTGCCTTCCCTCCCTACCTCCATTCCTTCCTTCCTGCCTGCCTGCTTCCTCCCTCCATTCCTCCCTCCATTCCTCCCTCCCTGCCTCCCTCCATTCCTCTCTCCCTGCCTCCCTGCCCCACTCCCTGCCTCTATTCCTCCCTACCTGCATTCCTCCCTACCTGCCTCTCTCCCTGCCTCCCTGCCCCACTCCCTGCCTCTATTCCTCCCTCCCTGCCTTTTTCCCTTCCTCCCTGCTTGCCATTCCACCATCATGTCTGAATTAACTTGGTCGTTCTCTCATGTAGGTTATATACTGTATGTTTACCAATTGACCACAGTCGTAGATCTGAAGGTTATCCATTTTATCTCCTGACAGGTGATCCTCGCACCTGCCGTTCATATAATCAACTTAAATACTTCACTCACCTTTACACCCAAATGTTAGTGAATACACATACGCACACACATACACACTTGCACAGATACATCCACTCACACACATACACACTTGCACAGATACATCCACTCACACACATACACACTCGCGCGCATACACACACACACACACACACTTGTTGTCAGAAAATTGGAGATAAACGAGTCCTTCAAAAATTGCTACGAAACACCACCTATATGGAAGGAGCTTGTTTCGTGGCATAGTCAGGAGGAATCAGAAGCCTCCAATTATATTCCTACATTACAGGGTTATTTAACACGATATTACTAATCCTGAAATAAGCAAAATTCCCTCGTTATTGCAGGAGTAAGAAAAATACAGATAAGAATGATACAACACGAGAAGAATTTCGTTTATTATAGATACCCCTTAAAATATTTTTCAGAGAGAACGCACTTGGTGACGAAGAGCACGAGAATTATATATGGTGGTCTAAAGTATAAATAAAAACAATATATTTTAGTTTAATTAACATACTAGTAACTGCTTCTATTGCTTATTTTGTGTTGTATAACTCACAAACGTAATAACTTCGAGAGAATATAAAAACTATATTTCAATTAAGTAAAGGACAGATACATTTTTTATATTTTTTTTTATATTTTTTTTATATTTTTTTTTTTGGTGAATAGGAAGTTCCTTGATTTCCTCCAAAAATATTATACCAGGAAACAAAACCAGATTAAGGGGAAAGTTTTGGTGTATTTAAGTTTGGAGCAACTGAATCCTCCAAACTATTCCAAAGTAACAGAACACCATTATATTTGCTCTTCTGATCCTGTTTCCTGTCATACTTTGGAGGACTCGAGGAACTCCAATGTAACAAAAGGGAATTAACAAAAAATATAACGTTAGTGGTCTGTTGTTGCTTGGAGTGGAAAGGAGGACTCATTAGTTGCTCCACAATTTCCAACTCTGTCTGTATTCTCCTAATTAAGGTGTTATTTTTTTTTTTTTTGTTACATTGGAGTGCCTTGATTCCTCCACAGTATGTCAGGAAACAAGGACAGATGAACAAAAATAATGGTGTTTTGTTGCTTGGAATAGTTTGGAGGAATCAGTTGCTCCAGATTTACCAACACACTATACACAAGAGCACATTATTATTATTATTATTATTATTATTATTATTATTATTATTATTATTATTATTATTATTATTATTATTATTATTATTATTATTATTATTATTATTATTATTATTATTATTATTATTATTATTATTATTATTATTATCATTTCTCGTGAACATGACCTTGAGTCCTGGTTGCGTGTGCTGAGGTATAATTAGCACACACACACACACACACACACACACACACACACACACACACACACACACACGCACACACACACACACACTGGTTGCTAAGCGTGGAAGTTGTAAGATAATTTTAAGCGGCTTACATTTTTTTTTTTTTTTTTGTTCACACGAAGTTTGTAAGATTAGTCTTGAGAATACACATACTGATTATCATATACAGAGAGATAGAGAGATAGTTGGATGGATAGATAAATACATAGTTAAATGGATGGATGGATAGATAGATAGATAGATAAATAGAGGGATGGATTGATGGATGGATAGATAGATAGAGGGATGGATTGATGGATGGATAGATAGATAGAGGGATGGATTGATGGATGGGTAAATACATAGTTAAATGGATGGATGGATAGGATAGATAGATAAATAGATGTTATGATAGATGGATGGATTGATGATA
The DNA here is from genome assembly GCA_034508575.1 of Petrolisthes manimaculis. Lineage (NCBI taxonomy): Eukaryota > Metazoa > Arthropoda > Malacostraca > Decapoda > Porcellanidae > Petrolisthes > Petrolisthes manimaculis. Next base: position 37,891 of record JAWZYT010004585.1, read on the forward strand.
GATAGCTTGTGGATGGTAAATTACTTAGTTAAATGGATGGATAGATAGATAGAATCGATAGTAGAGGATGGATTTGATGGAATGCGTAAATGAATAGATAGATAGACTACCATCACCATCACTCCACTATCACCTACCTACTTCTCCTCGCCAAGCAACAATCATCACCATCTCAAAACACAATCACCACCACCATCTCAAACGTATCACCATCCCCCCCCCCCAACATCACCATCACCCTCCCCCCCCCACCAACGAAATCGACTTTTGCGTTATCGGGAAAGGGGAGTTGGCGATGATCGATAAATATTGCCTTTATCTCAATGCTTTAGTTGGTATTGGAAGGAGAGAGAGAGAGAGAGAGAGAGAGAGAGAGAGAGAGAGAGAGAGAGAGGAGAGAGAGAGAGAGAGAGAGAGGAGAGAGAGAGAGAGAGAGATTTTATATATTGGAGAGAGAGAGAGAGAGAGATTTTATATATGAGAAAATGATTGTAGAGAAAGAGCTAAAATGAAATGAGGGCAAATAGAGAAAT
>JAWZYT010004586.1:2500-5000 GCA_034508575.1 Petrolisthes manimaculis
AAAAGAAGGAAGGGAAGGGAGAGAAAGAAGTGGAAACAGAACTTATAAAGAGAGAGAGAGAGAGAGAGAGAGAGAGAGAGAAGGAACACAGACACACACACACATACAGAGAGAAAGAGAGAGAGAGAAATCGTGGGTGGTCTAAGGTCCAAATACTACCATTAATTTTTGTCAGTGTGTGTGGTAGTTGTGTGTGGTAGTAGTGGTAGTAGTAGTAGTGGTGGTGGTGGTGGTGGTGGTAGTGGTATTAGTGGTGGTAGTAGTGGTGGTGGTAGTGGTAGTAGTAGTGATAGCGGTGGTGGTAGTAGTAATGATAGTATAGCAGTAATGATAGTAATAGTAGTAGTATTGATGGTGGTAGTAGTGGTGGTAGTAGTGGTGGTGGTTATAGTGGTGGTGGTGGTAGTGGTGGTGGTGGTAGTGGTGGTGGTAGTAGTAATGATAGTATAGCAGTAATGATAGTAATAGTAGTAGTATTGATGGTGGTAGTAGTGGTAGTTGTGATGGTAGTGATGGTGGTAGTGTTTGGGTTGGCATGTCTTATGATAAACTTGGCAGGTGAGAGAGAGAGAGAGAGAGAGAGAGAGAGAGAGAGAGGAGAGGAGGAAAAATTGAGAGAGAGGGGGAAGGTATAAAATGAGAGAGAGAGAGAGAGAGAGAGGACTGGTATATATAAGGAGAGAGAGAGAGAAGCATGTAACTTGATGTAAGTGAAAGAGAGAGAGAGAGGAAGTGAGGGAGAGAGAGAGATAGGACAGGTATATAAGAAAGAGAGAGAGGAGAGAGAGAGAGAGAGAGAGAGAGAGAGAGAGAGGTCGTGAACCCGGACTTACCTTCATCTCTCTCTCTCTCTTTTTCTCTCCCTTCCTTCCTTCCTTCCTTACCTCCCCTCCCCTCACATCCTACCTCGAAATACCCCTTAAATCTATCTCTCTCTTTCTCTCTCTCTCTCTCTCCAAGTTTGCGTAGGTAAGTAGAGAGAGAGAGAGAGGGAGAGCGAGATTCAAGAACACACACACATACAAACACACACATCTATTCTGACTATATAAATCTATTAATATCTATATATGTAAATGAAAGAGAGTGTGTTTTGTGTGTCATGGTATACAAATTGTCATGTGACCACCTACAGCGCCAGAAATTCACACACGGAAAGTGCATGTACACGAGGGGGGGACTGAGGGTATTTTCGTCACAAAAAAATACCCCACTAATTACTTAATTTACACATACTTCATTTTTATCGTACGCCTGACATGCCAACCGCTGGGAAGGAAAACATATCGTACCCTTACTACGCACAGGCTTATGGTCTAGAAAGATTATACTATTATTCGTATGATGTGTTTTTTCAACCGATCAGCGAAGAACACAATTTTTCAGCCAATCATAGAGTCTACATTTATCCCGCCAATTTTTTCAACCATTCAGCAAGTCTGCTTATTGGTCTGTCTGTTTCCCGCCAAATTTTTCAACCAATCATTGAGTCTACATTTTTCCCGCCAAATTTTTTCCCACCAATTTTTCCCGCCAAATTTTCCCACCAATTTTTTCCCGTCAAATTTTCCCTCCAATTTTTCCAGCCAAATTTTTCCAGCCAACATTTTCCCGCCATTTTTTTCCAGCCAATTTTTTCCGCCAAAATTTTCCCGCCAAATTTTGCGCGCCTTTTTTTTCGCGGCCCCATTTTGTTGGAGTCTGCCTGTGGGTCTGTCCTTTTTCTGCTTTGCTGCCGGGTTATAAAGAAAGTACGGCAGTGGAGAGAAAGAGATAGATTTCCTGGGACAGTAAAACTACCAGAGAGAAGAAGAAAGAAGAAGAAGGAAGAAGGAAGAAGAGAAGGAGGGATAGAGATGGAGATAGAGAGATAGATAGAGAGAGAGAGAGAAGAAAGAAGAAGAAACGAGGAGAGAGAGAGAATGTGTGTGTGTGAGAGTGTGAAAGAGAGAGACAGAGGACCTGGAGGGAAAAAGTAAGGATGAGAGAGAGAACAAATATACACCAAGAGAGAGAGAGAGAGATAAATGTATGATAAATACAACATATGTTTTGTTGTATAAAAATAAGTATACATTTCACATAAGTATATAAATAAGTTACCATATATAAATTAATTATTTAAAGAGTTGTGTATGAATAGCATAATAAAAATATCTATATCTATGTGTGTTTGTTATTTCAAATGTATATAATAAATATATGTATATCTGTTTGTGTGTATTTTTGATGTGTGTTCAGTTACGAGCATAAATAAGTATACAATAACACAAATAATACAAATACACAATAACATTACTTAATAATAATAATAATAATAATAAAAATATATTTAATTAAGAAATATATGGCCCAGTTATTTGTGTGTGTGTGTAAGAGAGAGAGAGAGAGAGAGAGAGAGAGAGAGAGAGAAAGAGAGAGAGAGACTATAGGATTAGGTGTGCCAGTGACGTCATGGCGGCCATCTTGTATGACGTCATGGCGGCCATCTTGTATGACG
>JAWZYT010004586.1:15000-39754 GCA_034508575.1 Petrolisthes manimaculis
TTTTATTTCGTTTAAAACAAGATAAAACTCAATCACTTCCTTCTTATGTGATAAAAAATAAAAAGGTTAAGTAATTATAAATCTTCCCATTTTATTCATAAAAAAATAATAATAATAATCCCTTATATGTAAAAAAAAAAAAAAAGTTAGGTTAATATAAATTTTCCCATTTTATTCCATTAAAAAAAATCAATTTCTTATGTTTAAAAAAAAAAAAAGATTGTTAGGTTAATATAAATCTTTTCATTTTATTCCGTACAAAACATAGAAAAAATAAATTCTCACGATACAAATTCTCAAATTTTTGGATATTTTTTTTTCCAGCAACACACGTACAATTGCAGTCAAAAAATATCCACCCACACTTTCCTTCCATCGTAATAATTATAGAATATCTTGGTAATAAAGAACAACACATGTATCACTGTTACCAAATCAAAAGGTGTCGTAATATTGTGAAGTTCTCTCAAAAATCACTGTTACCAAATCAAAAAGGTGTCGTAATACTGAGGTTTGGTCATTTTTATATATTAATAATTATGATGATTATTATTTTATAGATTATTATTTTAACATCTCTAATACTGCCTGTTAACTTTTATAGATTATGATGATTATTATTAAGATTATTATTATTGATTAATATTTTAAGGTGGTCTGTCGTCTAGTAATTTTTATAGATTATGATGATTATTTTACAGATTATCAATTATTATTATTATTATTTAGTTGGTGTAGATGTTCCACTTGCGGCTTCCATCTCCAATTTCTTCCACTGTGTCGTCCACATCCACGGATCCATACTGTCACCGTAAATCTGGAAAATAGGTCACACAATTATCACTGTTTTTTTTTGTTTTTGTTTTTTTATTACTGTCTCCATATACTGTATCTGGAAAATAGGTCACACAATTAGAACTATTATTTATTTTATTGTCTCCGTATACAGTATCTGGAAAATAGGTCACGCAATTACATGTATCACTATTTAAATAATAATAATAATAATAATAATAAATATATATATTACAGTATAATAACAAAATAGAAATAATAATAAAAATATTAATAACAATAATAAATAATAATTCCATAATGTAGCACACTGTATGTAATAATAATAATAATAATAATAATAGTAATAAAAATAACAATAATAATAATAGTAATACAGTAATAAAATAGTAATACAGTAATAATAATAACAACAATAACAACAATAATAAAAATAAAAACAATAATAATGATACTAATAATAACAACAATAATAAAAAAATTAATAATATCCGTACCTTACACACCAACTCAATAATTTCCTTCTTGTTGAGTTCCAGGTGTGCCCGTTCCCCCCACCTCAACTCCTTGGTCGGTGGATCGGTAAACTTGTCCAGGCTCACCTCAAGGTATTTCTCTCTCACCATGTCCTGAAATTAATAGTGAGATTATGGCGATGTTATTTATTCATTATCATCTATTTATTTATTTATCTCTATCTAATAATGTGTATGTGTATATGTGTGTATGTTTGAGTATTAGGTTTTATCATTATTATTTCATTATCGTCATTTATTTATTTATTTATCTGTATTTAATAAAGTGTGTATGTACGGTATGTATGTTCGAGTATCAGGTTTTGTCATTTATTTATCTCTAATCGTCTAATAAAGTGTGTTTGTGTGTTTGTATGTTTTATCTTTATCTAATAAAGTGTGTATATATGTGTGTTTGTAAGTTAATTTGAGCTCCAGATCTTATCATAATTTATTTATCTTCAATTTAATTAAGTGTGTATGTGTTTGTATGTTTGAGCACAAGGTTTTATCATAATTTATCTCTATCTAATAAAGTGTATGTGTCTTTGTACCAAAATTTATCATCATTTATTTATCTCTATTCTAATAAAGTTTGTATGTTTGAGTATGGTACCAAATTTAATACATTACACAACAAACAACCCCAAACAACCAACCCCTCCCCAACAACCCCTCCTTTTCAACCAGACAACTCATGGAACTTCAACAACAACAACAACAAACAAACCTCCTTTTCAACCACATAACAAAACAACAAACAAACCTCCTTTTCATTCAGACAACTCGTGGAACTTCAACCCCAAACAACAAACCCCAACCCCAAACCACCCCTCCTTTACGTTCCTTTTCCTCCCCGAGTTCTTACCCGTGAATGACCCACCTGGTATATAAGTTTGTTGACGTTCCCTAACACGGGGTTGGCCTTGGCTTGTACGTCCACACCCAGCGCCTTGAGGTACTCCTCCATCACATCTGTCCAGGGGGAGGTGGGGGGTAGAGAAGGAGGGAGGTGGAGGTGTGGACGGGTAGGGAGTGTTTAGAAGGAGGGGAGGGGTTTGAAAGAGGGTAGGGGGGTGAGGAGGAGGGGGAGGGGAGGGAGTGTTAGAAGAAGGAGGGGAGGGAGGGGTTAGAAGGAGGGAGGGTTAGAAGAAGGAGGAGGGGAGGGTTAGAAGGAGGAGGGGTAGGGAGTCAGTCATTGGTTGGTTGTCAGGAAGGGGGAGAATATAATTATAATATTCTCCGTCCTTACAAATTAAGCTTATATAATATTCTCCCTGTCCTACAAGATTAAGTGTATAAAATATTCTCCCTGTCCTACAAATTACTTATAATGTACAAACAAGTCTTTTAACAAATTTACATGACCATTTACATGACGTGTACAGTTGCGGTCAAATATAATCATCCATATAGGGGCAATTAATTCACGGAAGAGTTTGACAGCTTCCCTCTGTTCCTTAAATGATCAACTTTCCAATAAATAGGTTAATTACCATCTTTTAATTTAATACAAGCAGCTAGGTACTACTTAATTAAAACAATAACACACACACACACACACACACACACTACTTAAAACAATAACATCATATATAAATGTGAAAACATCAGACAGTAAAATGTTTGAGATACCCACATGTGGATGATTACTATGGACCGCGATTGTACGCAAGTTCAACAGAAATAACATGCATGCAATCCCTTTTTCCTTTCCCTAAATGTTTTCTATTATTTATATATCTATTCTATTCCATTATTTATCTATCTGGACTGAGGTAGGGGCAGCACATCAGACTTAAACTAATGTGTGAGTTGTTGTGTGGAAAATCAATCACCCCATGTGTTCTCAACCTTTGAAGGGAAAACCGTCAGGGAGGTATTGTAGGTAGTTGTTGTAATCATTTGTGCTGCCCTCTACTGTACATACAGTACATGTAAAATGTCCTTATACTAAAATAAAAGCATGAGAGAAGAGAGATAAAATAGGATAGTTAATTCCAAATAAATATTAAGGGGGTGTGAGAGTAGGGGACAGGCTTGGGGGGGGGGGGGTGACTGAGGAGGGGTGGGAATAGGGGGACAGGCTTTTTTTTTTGGGGGGGGGGGGGGGGGGTAGAAAGCCTGTCCCCTATTCCCGCACCCCGTAAGGTGTTGTATGATTATATTTTGATATGATACTGATTTATTCGCACGATGGAAGGAAAGTGTGGGTGGGTGGGCGATTGGAAATTTGACGGTGACTGTACAGTTGCCAAAAAAGGTACTGTGACAACTATTGATACAACATTAAATATATTAATGTCCATAGTTGTTTGTAGGGATTATAAGTATGTATTACAGAAGGATATGTATATTTCCTTCTATTATACATGCTTATAGTCCCTACAAATAGTTGTGGATATTACTATGGTTAAAGTTCTATCAAGATATGTCGCAATACCTTTTTTGGCAACTGTACATACATACACACATACATACTTTCCTTCATCTTCTGTGTGTCGGTCATGAGGATGGCTGCCAGTATGACGGTGGTGAGGCCAGTGTGAGCGGCCTGGGTTCGAGTGCCACTCACACCAAGGCCGTTGAGGAGCAGATAGTTCTTGTCCTCCAACTCCTTCACCTTGAACCCAAACACCTGAAGAAATAAGGAAGAGATTAATAGTTACAGTGTGGGGAACTGCAACTACAACAACATCAACATCATCCTTCACCTTGAACCCAAACACATGAAGAAGAAAGAGATTAATACAGTTACAGTCTAAGGAACTGAAACTACAACAACATCATCATCCTTCACCTTGAACCCCAACACATGAAGAAGGAAGAGATTAATACAGTTACAGTCTAAGGAACTGTAACTACAACAACATCATCATCCTTCACCTTGAACCCAAACACCTGAAGAAGGAAGAGATTAATACAGTTACAGTCTGGGGAACTGTAACTACAACAACATCATCCAAGAAGGAAGAGATTAATACAGTTACAGTCTGGGGAACTGTAACTACAACAAATACAGTTACTTGATAATGTTAAGTGCTGATGATGATGTTAAGTGTTGTGATGATGTTAAGTGATGATGATAATGTTAAGTGATGATGACACGAGATGATGTTAAAGTGATGACGACAAATATGAGAGGTAGATAGAAATAGCGATAGATAGATAGAGAAGAGAAACTATCCTAGACCTACCCTCTCCATGAGTTCAGTAGCCTTGGTCATAATCTCGGGGAAGTGACGAGCCTGGTCCTCCAACACCAACTTGCGGATGTCCTGACGCTTGGTCGGAAGCTGGGAAAAAATAAATTAATTAATTAACAAAAAAAAGAGAGAAAAAATAAACTAACAAGACATTATTCGATGGCAACACCGCCCCTTAAAGATCAATCCGCCACCGCAGCAATCACTCGCCCTTTGCTATCTTTATTTTTTTGTGACCTTGACCTTCGACCGATTTTGCCCAAAAGTTAATAATTTTGTTTTGTGATGAATATCTATTAATAGAAAAAAAATGAACATTATACGGCTAAACCTGTGGACGCTAGACTATAAACAAACACACGATCAGATAAATAAATAAATATCTGGCACTGAAAACAATACACCGCCCCCCTTCAGGGTGGGACGGTGTAATAAATAAAAATCCTAAAGTGGTCATAATATTACATTGTCAGAAGATCTTTAGGGGGTGCAGGAGTAGGGGACAGGATTAGGGGGTGCAGGAGTAGGGGACAGACTTGGGAGGTGCAGGAATAGGGGGATAGGATTAAGGTGGGTAGAAAGCCTGTACCATAAATAAAACCATTAGCTAACAAAAATAACAATAAATCAATCAATTCGTCAAAAAAATAATGAATGTCAACCTTCTAGTGAAAAAAATAATGAACATTAACCTTCTAGTGAAAAAAATATTAAAAATAGTGAATGCCAACCTTGTAAAAAAAAAATAGTGAATGTCAATCTTGTAGTAAAAAAAAAAAAAAAAAAAAACTGAAAAATTAAAATAAAAGATATTGAATGTCCACCTTCTTGTGAAAATAAAATAAAATAAAAGCTAGTGACTGTGGACCTTCTTTTGTTCGTTGACCATGAGGAGGTTACAGACGAGGCCGGCGTGCATGGTGAGGTCGTGTGGGGTGAGTTGTGACCTGGCCTGGGACTGTGACGGGGGTTGGTAGTTATCACCCTCACCCTCCTCACCCTCACTGCTGCTGTCCTGGGGTGTAAAGGCAAGGTTAGGTTAGGGTGTGTGTGTGTAGGGTGTGCGGATGTGTGTGTAAAGGGAAGGGAAGGTTAGGTTAGGTTAGTGTAGGGTGTGTGTGTGTAGGGTGTGCGGGTGTGTGTGTAAAGGGAAGGGAAGGTTAGGTTAGGTTAGTGTAGGGTGTGTGTGTGTGTGTGTGTGTGTGTGTGTGTGTGTGTGTGTGTGTGTGTGTGTATAATAATAATAATAATAAACGGTTTATTCCTTTGGCAGCCAAACTGGCTGGTGTGTGTGTGTGTGTGTGTGTGTGTGTGTGTGTGTGTGTGTGTGTGTGTGTGTGTGGTAGGAAAGGTATGTATGGGTGTGTGGTAGGTCAGTGTAGGTGGGTATGCGAGTCAGTGGGTTCATATTCAAGAACATCCGTCGTGGTGTATACGAAGGTGTGGTATCGGTACGACGGCTCCATAGACAAACAACACAGCCATCGTACCAATACCATGCCATCGTATACACCACGGATGTTCTTGAATATGGCTCAATGTTTACTCTTGCTCCACTGAAGCGATGGAACCTTTTCTATATAACATACAGTACTGTAATTATATATAGTTAATTTTTGTGTGTGAATTTATTACTTTGAAGGGCTCATTTAATGCACAATTAATTAACATGTTTTGTGATGTTTAATTTTGTTTATATTTACAATTATAAAAGATTGTATGTGTTAAAAATCACTCTGCTACCGACAACAATAACAGTAACAATTAATTAACAGATGTTTAATTTTGTTTATATTTACAATTATAAAAGATTGTATGAACTGTATATATAAAAGATTGCATGTGTCAAAAAGTCACTCCGCCTGCTACTGACAACAACAACAAATAACATCAGCAATAACAACATCAGCAACAACAAACAATAACAACAAACAACAACAACAACAACAACAACAACTCACCTCAATCCTTCCATGTCGTGGCATCACAACAACAACAACAACAATAATTATTAAAGGTGAACGTAGCAATATCAAACTCTTCTTTTTTTTCTTTTATAATTCCTGCCTGAAAGAAAATCAGGTACAGTATTATTTAAGGAGGTGTGGGGGTAGGGGACAGGCTTGGGGGGGGAACTGGGGGGGGTGTTAATAGGGGGGAACTGGGGTGTGGGAATAGGGGGTAGGCATTGGGGGAATAAGGGGGTCAGGCTTGGGGGGTGAGTATGGGGACTGGCTTGAGGCTTGGGGGTGTATGGGAATAAGGGACAGGCTTGGGGGGAACTGGGGGTGTATGGGAATAGGGGGACAGGCTTGGGGGGGGTTGAATATGGGGACTGGCTGGAGGGGGGCGGTTTGGGGGGGTGTGGGAATAGGGGACAGGCTTGGGTGTGTGTGTAAAAATACATAATTTATATTGGGAAAGAAATGTTTTACGATGAATAACAAGTAAAATTTAATGTTTTACAATGAATAATAACCGTAAAATTTAATGTTTTACAATGAATAATAACCGTAAAATATAATGTTTTACAATGAATAATAACCGTAAAATTTAATGTTTTACAATGAATAATAACCGTAAAATTTAATGTTTTACAATGAATAATAACCGTAAAATTTAATGTTTTACAATGAATAATAACCGTAAAATTTAATGTTTTACAATGAATAATAACCGTAAAATATAATGTTTTACAATGAATAATAACCGTAAAATTTAATGTTTTACAATGAATAATAACCGTAAAATTTAATGTTTTACCATGAATAATAACCGTAAAATATAATGTTTTACAATGAATAATAACCGTAAAATTTAATGTTTTACAATGAATAATAACCGTAAAATATAATGTTTTACAATGAATAACCGTAAAATTTAATGTTTTACGATGAATAACAAGTAAAATATAACGTTTTACAATGAATAATAACCGTAAAATTGGTAAATTTACAGTAAACCTGGGTTCAGTAAAACGTATATATTAGTATGTTTTACCACTAATTAGGACCATTCTAAGACTATTTTCTTCAATGGCGTTTCTGTCGGAAATGCCCCGTTTTCGAGATATGCCCAGTTTTCATACCCCATACAAACTTGGGGGAGAGCCTGGGAATACGGGGTTTTGGGTGGGGGAAAACATGCTGTACACTATGGCGTTGCCTTTATAATATGTAATTGTCTTAAATAAACACGTGAAACCGGAAATAAAAGTGAAATAACAAAGTTTTCGAGACCGATACAATAAAATACAATTATAGCCCAAACAGCAGCGTTACAATACGTGTTGGCTTGGGTTGGGCTAGATATTCAAATCAAATGGTTATTTTGGGAATTAGTATTACCTGACCTGACCTAACCTAACCTAGACCACGACAGACTACCGGGACCTAACCTGGGCTAACTACCGGGCCTAACCTGGGCATAAAACCGGTATAACAAATAGAAGTAGTTACCGGGTAAATATCCAGGAACGTAGATGGATACAGGACGCTCAAACACAGTATTCCCAAAACAAAATATAGCCAATACAGCCACAAGTGGCGTGAATATTACAACATTTGCAACACTGATAGTGTTTTCCCCCACCCAAAACCCCGTATTCGCAGGCTCTCCCCCAAGTTTGTATGGGGTATGAAAACGGGGGCATATCTCGAAAACGAGTCATTTCCGAGAGAAACAAAGGTAAGAAGTGTATTATAAAGGCAACGCCATAGTGTACAGCATGTTTTCCCCCACCCAAAACCCCGGATTCCCAGGCTCTCCCCCAAGTTTGTATGGGGTATGAAAACTGGGCATATCTCAAAAACGGGGCATTTCCGAGAGAAACACCATTGAAGAAAATAGTCTTAGAATGGTCCTAATTAGTGGTAAAACATACTAATATATACGTTTTACTGAACCCAGGTTTACTGTAAAAATACCGTAAAATTTAATGTTTTACGATGAATAACAAGTAAAATATAACGTTTTACAATGAATAATAACCGTAAAATTTAATGTTTTACGATGAATAACAAGTAAAATATAATGTTTTACAATAATTAATAAGTATAATAGTCAGTATTAAGTTTAACTAGACCAACAAACCTTCTGGAGTAACCTAGAGTTTCCTAAATTATTATATTTTTAATAATTAATGTTGGAATGACAACAAACAAATAATGGCCCTGTTGCCGCGAGATTATCACCATTGAGGGAGTGTCTGTATAAATGTTTACATTACTTATTAATCATTATTTATCTTATTTATCTTATTATTACTAGTATAATATTATTTTGTTTCTATATTTATGCCAAAAAAAATAAAGCCTATTAATATGTATTTTTTCAAACGGAGTGTGTATAAATATTTACAATACTTTTTCAAACAGAGTGATGAGTGTATAAATAATTACAATATTATTAATTGATCTTACTTTGACTATTATAATATTTGTTTCTATGCTTATGTTGAACAAAAAAAAATTAAAAGATAAATAGGAGATATGTCAGCATGATAAACCTTTTCATTGCCAGTGTTGCCGAGTATGGGATTATTTTTCTAAACATGAACCTAACCTAACCTCAAGAGTTATGGGTAAAATTTCTACCAGACAAAATGATCAAGAGTAAACAGGAAATACATGTATATCATTATTTTCAAGAGTAAACAGGAAATATATCATTATTTTCAAGAGTAAACAAAGAATATACGTACGATTATCTTCAAGAGTAGGCCTAGGTAAACAGTAAATATACCATTATCCCCAAAGAATAATTAAATAAACAATGAGATAATAAAGAAAAAAAAGAGGGAAATAATTCTACTAATATTATTATCAAATTGTTAAAGTTAGGGAAATTTCATAAAAAAAAAACATAAACAAAGACACCGAGACATGGCAACACTGATTCCTTCATCCTCATCCGGCCGCTCTCCTACGTGCATTATTTTTATTTGTTCTTTTTTCTCATTTATTCGTTAATTTAAGCGTGTCAGGGTGTAGTAGAGGTATAAGGTGTTGGTTGAAGGCGAGTATAAGGTGTACTGATATACCACGTAGCTTTAATTAGTAGATATAAGGTGATATAAGTAAAATAAATAGCTTATCAGTCAAGCAAGCAAGACGTATGGTAATGGAGGTCAATTATTTATATTATTTATTTATTTTATTTATTATTATTATCATCTTTTATTTATTATCTTTTATTTTATTATTATTATTAGTATTATTATTTTTATTATTTTCATTATTATTATTTTCATTATTACTATTTTACTTTTACTTTACTTTTAATTGCTTGATGGTAAAAATATAAGGAATATTTTTACAAGTTGTCACAACTCTATTTCGAAAATTTTACTATTACCAGTGTTTATATTTCACTATTACAAACAACTTTTCTTTATACCATTTCTTCTGCAAATGCTGCATAACAGTAGTTACCTCTTATAGTTAGGTCCCGGTAGTCTGCCCAAGTTAGGTCCCGGTAGTCTGCCCAGGTTAGGTCCCGGTAGTTTGATGTGGTCTATTGGTTAGGTTAATTTCAAAATGCCCCATTTGAACATCTTGGAAATGGGGCATTTGTGGAGGAAATGCCATAGAAGATAATAGTCTTAGAATGGTCTAAATTAGTGGGTAATGAAGGTAGAAAAACCATACGCAATAATGGTAATTCTTTCAATATTTACCTTATTACCTACTAAAGGTCAAATGTGGACCACTGACCACCAGTTGTGCATCCCGGGTTTGGATAAAACAACTACATTTGACATAACAAACCCCAGTATTATTACAGAATAACTGTGTGTTTGGTTAGGACCTCACAGTGTTACTACATCCGACTATCCTTGGTCCTGAGGAATTTGCCCCAGTCACTTTATGATAGTTTACACTGGTTATATCCCGGTAGTTTGTCCAGGTTAGGTCCCGGTAGTATGCTGGGGTCTAGGTTAGGTCAGACTAATTTCCAAATTATGTTTGTAAAACAGGGCATATCTTCGAGAGAAACACCATAGATGTAAAGTGTGTTAGACAAGTCCATAATAGTGGGTAATGATACTAAAATATACAATATAGTAGTAAACACAGTTTTTCTGTAGATTTACCCAAAACCCAAAGTACAATAATAATGGGTTAGGTTAGGTTGGGTTAGGTTACAATAATAATTTACCATCCCCAGACAACAACAACAACAATAATAATAATAATAATAATAATAATAATAACAATCTACCATTCCCAGAAAACAACAACCATAATAATAATAACAATAATAATAACAATCTACCATTGCCACCAGGTGTCACCATCATGTCAAGCACCAAGACACTAGTGAAGCGTTGGTTGGTGTATCCGTTGGTGTGTGTGTTGGTGTCGTGGCTGTGTTTGGTGAAGGAGGTCCTGGTGGGTCTGGGGTCGTTTGTGTTGCCTCGCCGGACCCCCGCCGTCGTCCGCACCCCAGACCATCGCTTCGAGGACGTGGGACGCCTCGGGTACGCCTTCCAACCCAACTATGTGGACCTGCCCATCGGTGGGGGTGTGTGTCTGCCCAGGGTACACTATATAGACGAAGGTAAGGTATTAATTAGGGGGGTGCGGGAATAGGGGGACAGGCTTGGGGGTGTGTGGGAGTAAGGGGACAGGCTTGGTGGAGTTAAGGGATGTGCAGGAGTAGGGGGACCTCTATAATTAACCCTGTATATGACCTCTATAATTAACCCTGTATATGACCTCTATAATTAACACTATGTATGGTACCCACAGGTCCCCGTGATGCCAAGGAGACCCTACTTTGTCTACATGGAGAGCCGTCCTGGTCTTTCCTTTACCGTAAGTTGGTGCCTGGCTTTCTCAAGTCCGGCTACAGAGTCATCGCCCCGGACTTCATCGGGTTCGGTAAGTCCGACAAGTACACGGACATGGAGCAGTACACACACGACATGCACAAGATGACACTGAGGCTGTTGTTGGAGCATCTCAAGGTTAGACAGGTGACATTGGTGTGTCAGGATTGGGGCGGTCTGGTGGGATTGTCGGTGGTCCGGGAGATGTCGGACATATTCTCACGTCTGGTCATCATGAACACCGGTCTGCCCGTCGGTGACGACCACAGACTCAGTGGTTTGCCTTTCTTAATGTGGCAGAGTTTTGTACGTCTATTTGGCACCTTGTTGCCGATTTATGACATCTTTGGTAAGTCACTCCTCAACCCTGATAAAGCCGTGTTAGAAGCCTATGCCGCTCCTTTCCCATCCATGGCGTACAAAGCCGGGGCAGCCAAGTGGCCGCTAATGGTACCCATCCACACTCACAACCCAGTGTCGTGTGATATGCAGGACACACGAGACTTCCTGGCGGCCCACTGGAAGGAACGGCCGGCACTCATCATGTTCTCAGACTCAGATATAATTACCAGAGGACTGGATAAATATTTCCTCAAACTTCTGCCTCATGCTTCGACCAAGACTGTTGTTGGGGCCAGACATTTCTTACAAGAGGACAAGGGAGAGGAACTCGCTACACACATCATTAGCTTTATTGAAGGAAAACTTTAGTTAACTTTGGGTAATAATTATCTAAGGGTGTAAGTGCATTGTAGTTTTTATAATTCCATGTTTCATTTATATAACTTGAATGTAGTTACACCTACACTATTAATACTAAAATTGTTTACTGGAAATAGAATAGTTTTTTAATTTTCAGTAATTTGTGTTGAGTTACACAGTGAATTCAATTACTTAATTTAATGTACAGTTGTGGAACAATTTTCTGCCTCAGTGAGATGTGACCAGTAGAGAGATATTTACCCACTTTAAGGGACCCTGTGATGTAGTCGGAAAATTGGAGATAAACGAGTCCTTCAAATATTGCCACGAAACACTACTTATCTGGAAAGGGTTTGTTTCATGGCATGTTCAGGAGGAATCAGAAGCCTCCAATTTTTATACATGATCACAGGGTCCTTAAGGTGATAATAAACAAAGAAACTGATCAAATTTTATGTTTATGGAATTTCTCTAAACTGTAGCCGAGTTGTGATGATCATGTCAGTAACACAAGGCAAGTTAACTTAGAAATAACTCGTGGCTTGTTGTTGATTAAGTATTAAGGAAGATGAGGACTGTTAGCTGAATACCTGCTACTGTTCTCACCTGTAAATTAACACAAGTGGGAAGGGTAAACAACATGTCCAATTTAATTAATAACATGTCCAATTTAACACACGTGGGAGGGATACCCAACATGTCCAATTTAACATGTCCAATTTAACACAAGTGGGAGGGATAAACAACATGTCCAATTTAATTTGTGAGACCATACAAACTTGAGTCAAAGAGAGGAAAGGTGTAGTGAATCGGTAAGAGGAGGAAGAGTTGAAGAGGGGGTGTGTGGGAATAGGGGGACAGACTTGAGGTGGGTAGAAAGCCTGTCCCCTATTCCCACAGACAAACGGCCTTCAATTCAACTCTTACTTGTCTAGGAATGTCGACCTCTGTTTCCTACAAGAGGGTTGACAAATAATTCAAGACTAATAATATGTTTTTATTAAGCTAACTACTCATCTTTTTTTTTCTTTAAGCTGGTCTGTCATAGCAATTTGTGGCAGGACAATTGTTTAGTAACTGTTCATACTATATAATATTATGTATGATTTGCGTTGGGTGAAGACTTATTTGCAATACACTCCTCTTTGTTTATGTGAGGTTAGGTTCCTGAAGGGGTCACATAAAGTGAATTTTGCATAAAGTAAATTGTACATTTCCATAAGAAATAATTTTACTTTAACTTGAAAATTGAGCCTCCTTTTTCGTGTTATTTTAAGAGTTCGTGTAAATTGCATTTATTTAATTTTTTTCATGATAGGCACTATTTCAAACTCGCATAAAAAGAGAGGAGAGTGTACTATATAATCTTATGATGTATGATTTGTGTTGGGTGAAGACTTATTTACAATATGTCTCTTGGAAAAATGTATGAATATTTTGTATGGGACGTGTGTAAAGTTACAGGGTGTTTCAAAAATTCTGAAACAACCTGTGTATATTATATTTGTCTTACTATAATTTTGTGTTTTGAAGTGATTGTTTTTTTGAAAGCCAGAGACATATTAACCATATCATTTTCAGTGTTGGTGTGTGTGTGTGTGTGCGTGCGTGCGTGCGTGCGTGCGTGCGTGCGTGCGTGCGTGGGCGTGCGTGCGTGCGTGCGTGTGTGCTGCTCTGATTTAGAAAGTATTATGTCGAGTATAACTAATAATAACTATATCTTTATTATCTACTAAGGATTCAGAAGCATCTTGGATTGCCCATTTCTTTATACACTTTCATTTGAACTTTATTATTCACAATCGAACAATTCACACATTTCTCAAAACAGTGTGTGTGAGAAAAAAAAACATTGCTTAGATTATTAATTTTGATGTAATCTTTATTTTTATTACAAACATCTTGGATTGCCCATTTCTTTTTCAGTCATTTGAACTTTATTAAGATTAACTTGTCACATATATAGACATTTCTCAAAACAATGTGTGTGAGAAAAAAAAACCATTGCTTAGATTAATTTTGATGTAATCTTTATTTTTATTACAAACATCTCGGATTGCCCATTTCTTTATACAGTACTTTCATCTGAACTTTATTAAGATTAACTTGTCACATATATACATATTTCTCAAGACTGTGTGTGAGAGAAAAAAACTATTGCTTAGATTTAATTTTGATGCAATTCTTATATTTTAGTATAATAGATATCTGATATAATCCCTTATTTTTTAGTACAATAGATATCTTTGGGTTTCAGACGGTGTATGTGAGTAAAAAAAAAAAACACTGCTTTGATTAATTTTGATACAATTATTATTTTTTATCTTTGGGAACAGTGTCTCAATTTGTAAACAATTATCATAAGTCTAGAATGTATACAGTAGTCAGTATTGAAATTTGTACTTTTTGTCAAGATGGTTATGGTCAATCATCTCTTTTATTTTATTTTTTTATTCATTTATTTTTTTCACCAAGATGGGGCTAATGTGACTGACTCCAATATCACACTATTACTATAACCCATGTAAAGTCTGCCTCGGGAATTCATACACACAGCATTAGTTTAAAGTTTTTTATTTTAATTTAATTTTTATTTTAATTCACATACATAGAACATTAGTTAAAAAGGGTTTATTATTTTTGTCAACAAACTGTAGGCGTTGTTTTGTTCTGCTAAGTGATTCAAATATTACTAGAAAAGTTTGATGTTAGGAAATTTATGTACTAGAATATTTTTGTTTTGTTACGTACCAAGTACAAATTAATATTCTATATGGATTGGTAAATGTTGGTGGAGATTAGGGGAAAATTCAGTTCAGTATTTGTATATCCGGAGCAACCGATTCCTCCTATCTTATACCAGGAAACAGAATCAAGTGAATGTTGGCTGGAATAGTAATCATGTATGAAAATTGGAGGCTTCTGATTCCTCCTGCCCATGCCACGAAACAAGCTCCTCCTAGATAGGTGGCGTTTTGTAGCAATATTTGAAAGACTCGTTTACCTCCAATTTTCTGACGACATCACAGGGTCCTTAATTAAGTTTGGAGGAATCAGTTGCTCCAGAAGATTTATTAGTGTCTTGTGTAGGACTCTGAAACTTATTTGTGCCACATTATATAATATACAGTATAAACTATTTTCCACAATCAAATATTCACCGACACTTTCCTTCCATCGTGTAAATAAATCAGTATCATATCAAAATATTATCATACAACAACACCTTACGTCAACTCAAGCAACCCCCTCAATTATTTTTATTATTATTATTATTATGAGGTGCTGCCAAATCATACACATGTTGTTCTTTATTACCAAGATATTTATTAAGATAGAAGGAAAGTGTAGGTGGATTTTATTACTATTATTATTATTACAGTATTATTATTATGAGGTGCTGCAAAATCATACACGTGTTATTCTTCATTACAAAGATATTTACTACAATGGAAGGAAAGTGTTGGTGGATATTATTATGATTATGATTATTAATTATTATCATTATTATCCATAGTTTCTTACTTACAGGGATCATACTGTGTCTTTATCACAATCTTTATACAGTACAGGGAATTTTTCACCTGTATAGAGGATAACTTTATGTATTTAGAGGATATTGTCTTGTTGGTGAATTGGTAGGTCTGTGATTCCTCCAAGTAGTGATGCAAAACAAAACAAAACAAATCACCTCAAATGTTACTTACAATAATTGGGGATTTTTTGTTTTGTGTTGTTTTGAATTTGATGTACAGTACTGTATATACCACTACTCTTACGACCTATCCTATCTTATCCCCCATCCTATCCTATCCTCCTCAAATCATCCTATCCTCAAATCATCCTCAATGTTCCTACAATAATTGGGGATTTGTTGTTTTGTGTCGGGAGTTTGTGGGAATCAGTGTCCCTCAAAATAATCTCCCTGTAATTCTTTTTTGGTACATTGGAGTGCCTTGATTCCTCCAAAGTATGCCAGGAAACAACAGGACCAGAAAAAACAAGACTAATGGTGTTTGTTTTTGTTGTTGCTTGGAATAGTTTGGAGGATTCAGTTGCTCCAGATTTACCAACCCAACAGGACCAGAAAAACAAGCATAATGGCATTTGTTCTGTTGTTGCTTGGAATAGCTTGTGGAGGATTCAGTTTGCTCCAGAAAAAGATTTATCAACACAAAAAAACTTACCCCCCTTTAAGTTAAAAATTAATTGCAACCACCACAGTCAAATCACTTACAAGGCTTCTACTACCTCACCTCAAATGAATGCATCTATGCTATGTACGTCCACACAAATTAGACGAGTGAGATTAATACCAGTCACAAACAAACACTTCAAAGGTTTCTCACCGCAACCTAATATATTTTTCAAAATCACGACACTTTATATACATATTTTTTCGAAACAGTCTTCACATTCGCAATTCTTTACTAGTACACTTGCTTAATTCCCTTGTTTTGCAGTGTTGTTATGTTATGTGTGTATTATTCTGTTTTCTATGAGTGTGTGTATAGTAAACACACGCATTATTATCCAATGTGTGTTATGAGTGTCTGTGTGTAATGTACAGTTGCCAAAAAAGATTTTGCGACAACTATTGATACAACATTAAATATATTAATGTCCATAGTTGTTTGTAGGGATTATAAGTATGTATTACAGAAGGATATTTATATTTCCTTCTATTATACATGCTTATAGTCCATACAAATAGTTGTGGATATTACTATGGTTAAAGTTCTATCAAGATTTGTCTCAATACCTTTTTGGGCAACTGTACAAAGAGAGTTTACGGAGAAATAGGGGAATATAATAGTGTTGTAGTTGGTAAATCTGGAGCAACCGATTCCCAAAAACTATTCCAAGTAACAGGACACCATTATATTCATTCATTGGTTTTGTTTCTTGACACACTTTGGAGGAATCAAGGCACTCCAAATCACCAATGTACCTAAAGTATACTATACCCTTTTAATGTACCGTACAGTCCTAATCAAATAACCACCAACACTTTCCATCCATCGTGCCAATAAATCAGTACAGCATCATATCAAAATATAAGCATACAACACCACCTTACGTCAATTCAAGCAACCCCCTCAATTATTATTATTATTATTATTATTATGAGGGGCTGCAAAATCATACACGTATCATTCTTTATGCCCAAGATATGTTATGTTATGTTATGTTATTATGAAAGTTGTAGGTGATGTAATATTGTGACTTTGTTATGATGTTATAAAAATGATGAAGATTGTAGGTGATATAATATTGTGATTGTTTTGAAGGTTTAATTAAGTGACATAATATTGAAATTATTTTGATGTATTAAAATGTGTTGGTGATATAATATTGTGATTATTGTGATATCATTGTAAAGGTTGTAGGTGATATAATATTGTGATTGTTGTGATATCATTTTAAAGGTTGTAGATGATATAATATTGAAATTATTTTGATATTTTAAAACTTGTTGGTGACAATATATGAGATTGTAAGGTGATATTGTAAAGGTTGTAGGTGATATAATATTGTGACAGTTATGATGTTATATAAAGGTTGTAAGTGACATAATATTGTGACTACTGAAATATTATTATGAAAGTTGTAGATGATAATATTGTGGTTGTTGTGATATGATTATAAAGGTTGTAAGTGACATGATATTATAATTGTTGTGATATAATAACTTATACTGGCTTCCATAGTGAGTTGTAATAGTTGTGGTTCCTGTGATGTTGTTGATGTTGTTGTTGGTTGTTGTTTTAGGCTTCCACAATGCATCTGCAAAAAATAAACCTTCAATTAATTTTGGGGTCTTGGTCCACTCTTAAACTATTTTTATATATATGTTACAGGGGGGTGGGAGTAGGGGGACAGGCTTGGGGGGGGGGCAGGGGGGTGCAGGAGTAGGGAGACAGACTTGGGGGAGGGGGTCAGGGGGGTGCAGGAGTAGAGAGACAGACTTGGGGGAGGGGGTTAGGGGAGTGGGAATAGGGGGACAGGCTTCCTACCCACCCCAAGCCTGTTCCTGCACCACCCTAATCCCCCCCAAGCCTGTCCCCCTATTCCTGCACCACCCTAATCCCCCCCAAGCCTGTCCCCTATTCTCGCACCCCCCAAGCCTGTCCCCCTATTCCAGCACCCCCCCAAGCCTGTCCCCTACTCCCGCACCCTATTTAACTATTTTCATGTTGAAATTCTTATGCCACTTATTTTATTTATTACACATGTGAAATAGTGTGTGTGTGTGTGTGTGTGTGTGTGTGTGTGTATGTACTGTAAATGCTTATTGTACACTGCATTTCACACCTATTATTCGAGTGTACTGTACAATGAGGGATTTCTGTACACATTTTCATTACACACACCACATTTCACTCCCGCCAAACCACATTTATAAACACAGACTTCCACAACTAACCAACTTAGCAATTAACTAACTAACAAACCAACCACACAACCAACCAACTAACTAACCAAACAACCAACCCTCTTACAAACAACCAAACTTATTAACTAACTTTATATTTTTTCAACTTATTACTGTATAATACAACACCCACTTTTGACCCCTACTACAACCCTATCTTCAACCCTACCTATCCTATCCTCAATTCATTCTATCCTATCTTCCTTTCATCCTATACCCTATTCTCTATCTCGATTCATCCTATACCCTATTCTCTATCTCGATTCATCCTATACCCTATTCTCTATCTCGATTCATCCTATCCTCCATCAACACACACACACACACACACACACACACACACACATTTACAAACATTCCCTTTACACACACACACACCTATACAAACATTCCCTTTAAACACACACACACACACACACACACACACACACACACACACACACACACACACACACACACCCCTTAACTTTGCCACATTGCCACACAGTGACTTAGTATAATCCCTTCATACATACATATTATTTCTCTATATCTCTCTTACTTATATATACACACACACATACATACACATTTATATTATCTTACTCTCTCTCTCCTCCTCCTTCATTCTCTCTCTTCTTCATTATCTCTCCTCTTCATTCTATATTTTCATTTTCTCACTATTCTCTCTCTTCATTTTTTCCCTCTCCCTCAATTCCCTTCTCTTTTCTCTCTCTCTACTCTCTCTCTCCCCTCCCCCTACCCCTCTCTCCTTCCCCCCACTCCCTCCTCCACCCCCGTTATAGTGACCACCTCTGGAATAACAAGATACTCAACACTCATTTCAACTTTACCATCCCACCAGTTTAGACCAAAGAAAAAGAAAAGAAAAGAAAAGAGAAAATATAAAACTTCACTTCTTTTTTTTTTTATTAGATTTTTTTTCTTTCTTTTTATCTTTTATTCTCTCTTTTTCTCACACTATCTCTGTCTTTCACACCATATATCTCTCTCTCACACACACACCATTCTCTCTCTCTTACCTATCCTCCCCTAGCCACTATTAACCTCCCCTATCCCCTCCTATCCTCCCCTTACCTATCCTATCCCCTTGTGCCTTGGTGGGAAATGTTGGTGATGTAAGACAATACATACATACAAACATACACACACACACACACACACACACACACACACACACACACCTATTACACACACACACACACACACACCTATTACACACACACACACACACACACACACACACACACACTCTCTCTCTCTCTCTCTCTCTCTCACCATCCCCAACAGCTGGTGTCATCTCGGCCCCCATTACGCCAAATGCACCCCACTTTTTAGGGGGGTGCGGGGGTAGGGGGACAGGCTTGGGGGGAGGTGGGTTAGGGGAGTGCGGGAATAGGGGGACAGACTTGGGGTGGGTTTAGGGGGTGCGGGAATAGGGGACAGACTTTCTACTCCCTCCCCACCCCACCCCCAAGCCTGTCCCCCTATTTCCGCACCCCCCAAAGTCCCCCATGCTTTGATATTGTGTCTGAGGAGAGAGAGAGAGGGATAGAGAGAGAGAGTAAAGTGAGGAGAGAAATTAAGATAAGGAGATAAATGGAAATACCGGATGAAGAGAGATAAAAAATAAAGAGAGAAATAGAGTGGAGACAGATAAAGAGAAATAGAGGTAAAGAAAGAAAGATAATGGGTGGAGAAAGAGAGGTAAAAAGATGGTGAGAGAGAAAGAGAGGTAGAGGTAGAGAAAGAGAGGTAGAGATAGAGAGAAGTAAAGAGATAGAGATAAGGTGTTGGAGATGGTTATTGACGGGGTTTAAATAGGAAATTACCCCCAGGCCTTCACTCCCTCCCTCATTTCCTCCACCACTACCTTCCTCCACCACCATTATCACCACCAAACTACCTTCTTTCTCCATCACTTCCCTCCCTATTTCCCTTTCTCCCTCCCTTCCCTATTTCCCTTTCTCCCTCCCTCCCCTATTTTCCTTCTTTCCTACCTCCCTCCCTTCCTTCCTATTTTCCTACCTTCACACACACACACACACACACCTCTTTCCTCCTCTGCTAACCCTTTCATTCACTCCTATTCAACCCGAGTACTTCATTCTTCACTCTAAGCATACCTTCTGTACACACACACACACACACACACACACACACACACACACACACACTCCACCTCTTTTTCTCCCTCCCCTCTCTCTCTCCCTCCCTATTCCTCACTCTCTTTCTCTCTACCTATCTACCTCTCTCCTCCCTCCCTATCCCTCACTCTCTTTCTCTCTACCTATCTACCTCTCTCTTCTCCCCCCTCCCCTTTCTCTCTCTCTCTCTCTTTCTCTCCTTCCTAAGATAACTAAGTAAGTAGCGTCACTTTGCTTCAACTCTCCCATGCAAAGTTATGCAAAGTAACTCACACACGCACAAAAAATACTTGTGGGGTGGAGCTGTGATTTTTTTTTGGCAGAGAGAGAGAAAGAGAGTACGTAGACAGAACACACATTTTTAGGAAGTTGATTAGTGTATGTGTGTGTGTGTGAGAGAGAGAGAGAGAGAGAGAGAGAGAGAGAGAGAACACACAAAATCACACACACAGGAACTACATTTTTTATTTTTAAGCATTCTCACTCTCTCTCTCTCTCTCACACACACACACACACACACACACACACACACACACACCTGCACCTCCTCTTTAAGAAAATCGTTTAGCTCATTCATGGCTAAAGAAAAGGACAAAAACAAAAAATAAAGAAAATAAAAATAAGAGGGAAAAAAAATACGAAAATAAACACTCCATAAACATAAATAAATAAATAAGAATAATAAAGAAAAAGATAAAAACAAAAAAGAAAACAAAAACAAGAGTAAAAATAGGAGGAAAAAAAATAGGGAATGAAAAACTCCATAAAAATAAAGAATGAAAAAGAAAAGAAAAAAAAAGAATAAATAAATAAAATAAAAACTAATAAAAAGAAAATACCCTCCCCCCCCCCTCTCTCTCTCTTCATCCTACCCCCCTTTCTCTCCTCTCTCTCTCTCTCTCTTTACAACCCGAGTACTTTACATACAGCATCTGCGGTACTTGGAACGCGCTTCCTGCTGATGTAGTCAACAGCAACTCTGTGGATCAGTTCAAGTCCAGATTAGACAAAGTCTTAAACCACCGTCTAGGTGTTTAAGCCGTTGTGTGAGTGTTCCTTGATGGTTTCACATGACACATTCAAGGACGGTCACATACTTGCACAACTAAACCCACAGGTACCCTCTTTGTATGGATCGTAAGGTCTCCTAGGGTACTTCTTTTCCTTGTAACTCTCTCTCTCTCTCTCTCTCTCTCTCTCTCTCTCTCTCTCTCTCTCTCTCTGTGATCAATGGTAAAACAAAAGAGTAAGACAAGACGAGGAGAATACTTTTGTCTTCCTTCACTGTCTTGGGAGAAGGTGTACAGAAATGAAGAAAAGGGGGGGGGGGGGGAGGGGGAGAAGAGAAGGAAGAAAGGAGGAGAGGGAGAAGGTGTACAGAAATGAAGAAAAGGGGGGGGGGGAAGAAGAGAAGGAAGAAAGGAGGAGAGGGAGAAGGTGTACAGAAATGAAGAAAAGGGGGGGAGGGGGGAAGAAAAGAAGGAAGGAAGAATAGCAATGATGGAGGAAAGAAGGAGAAGAAAGAATGGCAATGATGGAGGAATGAAGGAAGGAGAGACGAAGAGAAGAGAAGGAAGGAAGACGAGGAGAAGAGATAAAGAAGATTGGAGAAAGAATAACTGATAAAGATAAGGATAATAATAATACTAAATATAATAATACTGATAATAAATATAATAATGCTAACAATAATAATAATAATAATATATATAATATGAACAACAATAATAATAATAATAATAATAAATATAATAATTTTAAAGGTGAGGAGAGAGAAGAGAAGTAAATGAAGGAGAGAGGAAAGGAAAGGAGAGAATAAAGGAAGGGGTGAAAGAGAAGGAAGGAAAAGGAAAGACAAAATGGGAATAAGAGAGAGAAAGAGAAAATGGGAATAAGAGAGAGAAAGAGAAATGGATAGAAGGAGTGAAGGAGAGAGAGAAATAGATAAAGAGAGGGAAAAAGAGATAGTACAAAATGGATAAATAGATAGAGAGAAATAGACAGAAAGAGGGAAAGAGAAATAGACAGAGTAAGAGAGGGAAAGAGAGAAATAGAGGGAGATAGAGAGAGATAATATATAATGATAATATATAATAATAAAGTAGGTTACACTAATTAATTGACTTCTCACTAATGACCTCACCTGACCTGACCTCTATCTTTATTATTAAGAGGGACATATTGACCAGTTAATTAATTGAAGGTAGATTGATAGGTAGATTTATAGGGAGGTGGGTAGATAGACAGGTAGACTAATAAGAAGAAAGTTAGATAGATAGATAGGTAGGTAGGTAGATAGATTGAAAGGTAGGTAGATAGATAGATTGAAAGGTAGGTAGATAGGTAGGTAGATAGGAAGGTAGATAGATTGAAAGGTAGGTAGATAGATTGAAAGGTAGGTAGATAGATAGATTGTGTGTGTGTGAGAGGAGAGAGAGGAGGACTATGTGTGTGTGTGTGTGTGTGTGAGAGAGAGAGAGAGAGAGAGAGAGAGAGAGTAATGTAGGGTACACACCATAAATCTCTGTAATTTACACATGTACTGCAAATGTAATGAAGTGGCCTTAGTGCTTACATGTACTAAATTAACAGAGAGAGAGAGAGAGAGAGAGAGAGAGGAGAGAGAGAGAGAGAGAGAGAGAGAGAGAGAGGGGGAGGGGAGAGAAACTGTACGTGTAATGTGTGTGGATGAGAGAGAGAGGAACACACACACACACACACGCACAAACACACAGGGAACATACACACACCACACACACACACACACACACACACACACACACACACACACATTCCCCCCCACACCTACACCCTCTCCTCCTCCCTCCCTCCCCCAACCCACCCCACTAAGGGAGGAAAAGGTAGTAGAGGTAAATTGGGTATATTGGCTGTTACTGGTACCTCTTCCACCTCAAGGCTAAATTGTCAATCTACCTCAAAACATTCTCTCTCTCTCTCTCTCTCTCTCTCTCTCTCTCTTTCTCTCTCTGTCGTTTTTTATCCTCCTATTTTCATTTTTTTCTCTCTCTCTCTCTCTCTGTGTGTGTGTGTGTGTGTGTGTGTGTGTGTGTGTGTGTGTGTGTGTGTGTGTGTGTGTGTGTGTGTGTGTGTACTGTTAATGTAATACCTTGCAACATGAGACTGTACCCCAGGCGTTGCAATATTATACTGTTGTTGTTGTTGTTGTTGTTGTTGTTGGTGTTGCAAAATACTTCATTCACACTAGTATTGTCTTAAATACAGTAAGATACATATATACATACATACATACATATACATAGAGATACTGACTTATATATATATATACATACATATATATAACATACATACACATACTTACATACATAGTGATACATATATACATATACACACACACATACATACATAGAGATACATACATACATACATACACACACGTGGTAGTTGTATACATACATACACATACATACACACACACACACAGATACATATATACGAGTATGTAATACATAAATACACACACACACACACGTACACACAACACACACATTCTGAGCAATAAACGTAATCTAATTCTATTCTCTCTCTCTCTCTCTCTCTCTCTCTCTCTCTCTCTCTCTCTCTCTCTCTCTCTCTCTCTCACACATACACACACACACATTCTGAGCATTAACGTATTCTAATCCTATTCACACACACACACCTCACACACTCTCTCTCTCTCTCTCTCTCTCTCTCTCTCCTCTCCTCTCTCTCTCTCTCTCTCTCTCTCTCTCTCTCTCTCTCTTTCACATACACACATATTCACACACCTCACACATACTCTCTCACACATACACCTCTCTCTCTCTCTCTCACACACACACACGTCATATGAGTGTGTGTGTGTGTGTGTGTGTGTGTGTGTGTGGTGTGTGTGTGTATTTTCTTTTCTCTCATATCGTGTTTCCATAATGATTCGTCGCTCATATTTCACACACGATTTCACTCTCGCACACACACACACACACACACACACACACACACACACACCACACACACACACAACTCCTAAAACACAACTAATGTCTATCAATATAAGAAATAAATGAAATTGTATTTACTTTCTCAACAACAATAACTTAATGCTATTTCATTTTTAT
>JAWZYT010004587.1:7500-17500 GCA_034508575.1 Petrolisthes manimaculis
TTAGGTTAGGTTTGGTTAGGTTAGGTTTGGTTAGGTTAGGTTAGGTTAGGTTAAGGGTTAGGTTAGGTTAGGTTAGGTTAGGTTAGGTTGGGTTAAGGGTTAGGTTAGGTTAGGTTAGGTTAGGTTAGGTTAAGGGTTAGGTTAGGTTAGGTTAAGGGTTAGGTTAGGTTAGGTTAGGTTAGGTTGGGTTAGGTTAGGTTAGGTTAGGCTAGGTTAGGTTAGGGGCAGCGGGGCGGCAGGGCAGTTGCGGGGCGGGGCAGCGGGGCGGCGTGGCAGCGGGGCGGCAGGGCATCGGGGCAGCGGGGCGGGGCAGCGGGGCAGCGGGGCGGGGATGCGGGGCAGTTGCGAGGCGGGGTAGCGGGGCGGCGGGGCAGCGGGGCAGCGGGATGCGGGGCAGCGGGGCGGGGCAGCAGGACGGCGGGGCTTGACAGCGGGGCAGCAGGGCGTCGGGGCAGCGGGGCGGCAGGGCAGCAGGGCGGCGGGGCAGCGGGATGCGGGGCAGCAGGGCGGGGCAGCGGGGCGGCGGGGCAGCGGGGCGGGGCAGCGGGGCGGGGCAGTGGGGCAGTTGCGGGGCGGGGCGGCGGGGCAGCGGGGCGTCGGGGCAGCGGGGCAGGGCAGTGGGGCGGCGGGGCTGGACAGCGGGGCAGCGGGGCGTCGGGGCAGCGGGGCAGTGGGGCAGGGTGGCGGGGCAGCGGGGTGGCGGGGCAGCGGGGCGGCAGGGCAGCGGGGCGGCGGGGCAGCGGGGTGACAGCCGGGCGGCGGCGGGGCAGTGGGGCAGGGCAGTGGGGCGGGGCAGCGGGGCGGGGCGGCGGGGCAGCGGGGCAGCAGGTTAGGGGTTAGGTTAGGTTAGGTTAGGTTAGGTTAAGGGTTAGGTTAGGTTAGGTTAGGTTAGGTTGGGTTAGGTTAGGTTAAGGGTTAGGTTAGGTTAGGTTAGGTTAGGTTAGGTTAGGTTGGGTTAGGTTAGGTTAGGTTGGGTTAGGTTAGGTTAGGTTAAGGGTTAGGTTAGGTTAGGTTAGGTTAGGTTGGGTTAGGTTAGGTTAGGTTAGGTTAGGTTAGGTTGGGTTAGGTTAGGTTAGGTTAGGTTAGGTTAGGTTAGGGGCAGCGGGGCGGCAGGGCAGTTGCGGGGCGGGGCAGCGTGGCGGCGTGGCAGCGGGGCGACAGGGCATCGGGGCAGCGGGGCGGGGCAGCGGGGCAGCGGGGCGGGGCGGGGATGCGGGGCAGTTGCGAGGCGGGGTAGCGGGGCGGCAGGGCAGCAGGGCGGCGGGGCAGCGGGATGCGGGGCAGCGGGGCGGGGCAGCGGGGCGGCGGGGCAGCGGGGCGGGGCAGTGGGGCAGTTGCGGGGCGGGGCGGCGGGGCAGCGGGGCGTCGGGGCAGCGGGGCGGGGCAGTGGGGCGGCGGGGCTGGACAGCGGGGCAGCGGGGCGTCAGGGCAGCGGGGCAGTGGGGCAGGGTGGCGGGGCAGCGGGGGTGGCGGGGCAGCGGGGCGGCAGGGCAGCGGGGCAGCGGGGTGACAGCCGGGCGGCGGCGGGGCAGTGGGGCAGGGCAGTGGGGCGGGGCAGCGGGGTGGGGCGGCGGGGCAGCGGGGCAGCAGGTTAGGGGTTAGGTTAGGTTAGGTTAGGTTAAGGGTTAGGTTAGGTTAGGTTAGGTTAGGTTAGGTTAGGTTAAGGGTTAGGTTAGGTTAGGTTAGGTTGGGTTAGGTTAGGTTAGGTTAGGTTAGGTTAAGGGTTAGGTTAGGTTAGGTTAGGTTAGGTTGGGTTGGGTTAAGGGTTAGGTTAGGTTAGGTTAGGTTAGGTTAAGGGTTAGGTTATGTTAGGTTAGGTTAGGTTGGGTTGGGTTAGGTTAGGTTAGGTTAGGTTAGGTTAGGTTAGGTCCCGGTAGTATACCACGGTTAGGCTATGTTAGGTTAGGTCCCGGTAGTCTGCCCCGGTTAGGTCCCGGTAGTCTGTTCCGGTTCTGTTATGTTAGGTTAGGTCCCGGTAGTCTGCCCCGGTTAGGTCCCGGTAGTCTGTCCCGGTTCTGTTAGGTTAGGTTAGGTCCCGGTAGTCTGCCCCGGTTAGGTCCCGGTAGTCTGCCCCGGTTAGGCTATGTTAGGTTAGGTCCCGGTAGTTTGCCCCGGTTAGGTCTCGGTAGGTTAGGTTAGGTTTGGTTAGGTTAGGTTAGGTTAGGTTAGGTTAGGTTAGGTTAGGTTAGGTTAGGTTAGGTTAGTATGCCCCGGTTAGGCTATGTTAGGTTAGGTCCCGGTAGTCTGCCCCGGTTAGGTCCCGGTAGTATGCCCCGGTTAGGCTATGTTAGGTTAGGTCCCGGTAGTCTGCCCCGGTTAGGCTATGTTAGGTTAGGTCCCGGTAGTTTGCCCCGGTTAGGTCCCGGTAGTCTGTCCCGGTTCTGTTATGTTAGGTTAGGTCCCGGTAGTCTGCCCCGGTTAGGTCCCGGTAGTCTGTCCCGGTCCTGTTATGTTAGGTTAGGTCCCGGTAGTCTGCCCCGGTTAGGTCCCGGTAGTCTGCCCCGGTTAGGCTATGTTAGGTTAGGTCCCGGTAGTCTGTCCCGGTTCTGTTATGTTAGGTTAGGTCCCGGTAGTCTGCCCCGGTTAGGTCCCGGTAGTCTGTCCCGGTCCTGTTATGTTAGGTTAGGTCCCGGTAGTCTGCCCCGGTTAGGTCCCGGTAGTCTGTCCCGGTCCTGTTATGTTAGGTTAGGTCCCGGTAGTCTGCCCCGGTTAGGTCCCGGTAGTCTGTCCCGGTCCTGTTATGTTAGGTTAGGTCCCGGTAGTCTGCCCCGGTTAGGTCCCGGTAGTCTGTCCCGGTCCTGTTATGTTAGGTTAGGTCCCGGTAGTCTGCCCCGGTTAGGTCTCGGTAGGTTAGGTTAGGTTAGGTTAGGTTAGGTTAGGTTAGGTTAGGTTAGGTTAGGTTAGGTTAGGTTAGTATGCCCCGGTTAGGCTATGTTAGGTTAGGTCCCGGTAGTCTGCCCCGGTTAGGCTATGTTAGGTTAGGTCCCGGTAGTTTGCCCCGGTTAGGTCCCGGTAGTCTGTCCCGGTTCTGTTATGTTAGGTTAGGTCCCGGTAGTCTGCCCCGGTTAGGTCCCGGTAGTCTGTCACGGTTCTGTTATGTTAGGTTAGGTCCCGGTAGTCTGCCCCGGTTAGGTCCCGGTAGTCTGTCCCGGTTCTGTTATGTTAGGTTAGGTCCCGGTAGTCTGTCCCGGTCCTGTTATGTTAGGTTAGGTCCCGGTAGTCTGCCCCGGTTAGGTCCCGGTAGTCTGTCCCGGTTCTGTTATGTTAGGTTAGGTCCCGGTAGTCTGCCCCGGTTAGGCTATGTTAGGTTAGGTCCCGGTAGTCTGCCCCGGTTAGGTCCCGGTAGTCTGTCCCGGTCCTGTTATGTTAGGTTAGGTCCCGGTAGTCTGCCCCGGTTAGGTCCCGGTAGTCTGTCCCGGTCCTGTTATGTTAGGTTAGGTCCCGGTAGTCTGCCCCGGTTAGGTCCCGGTAGTCTGTCCCGGTCCTGTTATGTTAGGTTAGGTCCCGGTAGTCTGCCCCGGTTAGGTCCCGGTAGTCTGTCCCGGTCCTGTTATGTTAGGTTAGGTCCCGGTAGTCTGCCCCGGTTAGGTCCCGGTAGTCTGTCCCGGTCCTGTTATGTTAGGTTAGGTCCCGGTAGTCTGCCCCGGTTAGGTCCCGGTAGTCTGTCCCGGTCCTGTTATGTTAGGTTAGGTCCCGGTAGTCTGCCCCGGTTAGGTCCCGGTAGTATGCCCCGGTTAGGTCCTGGTAGTCTGCTGTGGTCTAGGTTATGTTAGGTAATATTACTACTACTACTAATATTACTACTACTACTAATATTACTACTACTACTACTAATTATAATAGGAAGAGGTTAGGTTAAATAAGGCTTGGTTTGGTTAGGCTGTCGAGAAGAAGCCCAAAAATTTTTTTATTTGGCTTCTAAATCCAAAATTTCGCCCCCCCAAGCCCTTGTTTTACCCTCCCCCACCCCACCAACCACCCCGGCGGCTTACGACCTTATATATATTCGACAAAAATCGCCAACACCCCCATTTTAGCCAATCACAACTCACCTTGGGGCTACAAAACTGGGCTACAAAACATTGGTAACACTGCTTCTACCCTGCACACTTGGGCTAGAGGTGGCTAGTGGTGGCTACAACACCATGGCAACACTGCATTTACACATTCGAGTCATTTTCAATTTTCATCTAGTATATTGCACACCTTTATACTTCACTTTAATCTACATCATTTTTAATACTACTATTTCACTTTTAGTACACATTATTCGTTTTCAACGGCATTATTTTCATTTCATTTCATTGCAAATGTTTCTTTGTTTACATGTGTGTGTGAGAGAGAAAGAGAGAGAGAGTCGTAAGTATAGCCAGAACAAAAGCCTGAATTGGCAATACTACTACTACTACTACTACTACTACTACTACTACTACTACTACTAATAATAATAATAATAATAATAATAATAATAATAATAATAATAATAATAATAATAATAATACAGGTAATAATAATAATAATAATGAATAATTTATAATCTATATATCTAATATATAATAGCATGGTGTATATAAACACGTTTTCTTTAGTGGTAGAAACGGGATAGAAAATTGGTTCAGTTCATCCCTATATAAGTCAGATTTCCCTGCCTCCCTGCCTGCCTACCTGCCTGCCTGCCTCCCTACCTGCCTGCCTCCCTACCTACCTGCCTGCCTGCCTACCTGCCTGCCTGCCTCCCTACCTGCCTGTCTGCCTGCCTACCTGCCTGCCTGCCTACCTGCCTGCCTGCCTACCTCCCTACCTACCTGCCTTCCTACCTGCCTGCCTGCCTGTTAAAACACGTTTTTTGGGCCAAAAAAACGTGTTTTAGCATTTTTTTTGCCTGAAAATTGAAATTTTTCTAGCACAGTACAAATCGCTTCTGAGACCCAAAAAACTCGATTTTTCGGTGTTTTTAGGCTAAATTTGGGATATAAACGGGTATCGAAGATGCATGCACAAATCGACTTTTTGGGCCAAAAAAACGTGTTTTTGCATTTTTTTTCCCTGAAAATTGATTTTTTTCTAGAACAATGTAGACATGTACAAATCGCTTCTGAGACCCAAAAAACTCTATTTTTCGGTGTTTTTAGGCTAAATTTGGGATATAAACGGGTATCGAAGATGCATGCACAAATCGACTTTTTGGGCCAAAAAAACATGTTTTAGCATTTTTTTTGCCTGAAAATTTATTTTTTTCTAGAACAGTGTAGACATGTACAAATCGCTTCTGAGACCCAAAAAACTCGATTTTTCGGTGTTTTTAGGCTAAATTTGGGATATAAACGGGTATCGAAGATGCATGCACAAATCGACTTTTTGGGCCAAAAAAACGTGTTTTAGCATTTTTTTTGCCTGAAAATTGAAATTTTTCTAGCACAGTACAAATCGCTTCTGAGACCCAAAAAACTCGATTTTTCGGTGTTTTTAGGCTAAATTTGGGATATAAACGGGTATCGAAGATGCATGCACAAATCGACTTTTTGGGCCAAAAAAACGTGTTTTAACATTTTCTTTGCCTGAAAATTGATTTTTTTCTAGAACAGTGTAGACATGTACAAATCGCTTCTGAGACCCAAAAAACTCGATTTTTCGGTGTTTTTAGGTTAAATTTGGGATATAAACGGGTATCGAAGATGCATGCACAAATCGACTTTTTGGACCAAAAAAAACGTGTTTTAGCATTTTTTTTGCCTGAAAATTGATTTTTTTCTAGAACAGTACAAATCGCTTCCGAGACCCAAAAACTCGATTTTTCGGTGTTTTTAGGCTAAATTTGGGATATAAACGGGTATCGAAGATGCATGCACAAATCGACTTTTTGGGCCAAAAAAAAGTGTTTTAGCATTTTTTTTGCCTGAAAATTGAAATTTTTCTAGCACAGTACAAATCGCTTCTGAGACCCAAAAAACTCGATTTTTCGGTGTTTTTAGGCTAAATTTGGGATATAAACGGGTATCGAAGATGCATGCACAAATCGACTTTTTGGGCCAAAAAAACGTGTTTTAACATTTTTTTTGCCTGAAAATTTTAATTTTTCTAGCACAGTACAAATAGCTTTTGTGACCCAAAAAACTCGATTTTTCGGTGTTTTTAGGCTAAATTTGGGATATCAACAGGTATCGAAGATGCATGCACAAATCGACTTTTTGGGCCAAAAAAACGTGTTTTAGCATTTTTTTTGCCTGAAAATTGATTTTTTTCTAGAACAGTGTAGACATGTACAAATGGCTTCTGAGACCCAAAAAACTCGATTTTTCGGTGTTTTAGGCTAAATTTGAGATATAAACGGGTATCGAATATTGCATGCACAAATCGACTTTTTGGGCCAAAAAAACGTGTTTTAGCATTTTTTTTGCCTGAAAATTGAAATTTTTCTAGAACAGTGTAGACATGTACAAATAGCTTTTCAGACCCAAAAAACTCGATTTTTCGTTTTTTTTAGGCTAAATTTGGGATATAAACGGGTATCGAAGATGCATGCACAAATCGACTTTTTGGGCCCAAAAAACGTGTTTTAGCATTTTTTTTGCCTGAAAATTGAAATTTTTCTAGCACAGTACAAATCACTTCTGAGACCCAAAAAACTCGATTTTTCGGTGTTTTTAAGCTAAATTTGGGATATAAACGGGTATCGAAGATGCATGCACAAATCGACTTTTTGGGCCAAAAAAACGTGTTTTAACATTTTTTTTACCTGAAAATTGATTTTTTTCTAGAACAGTGTTGACATGTACAAATCGCTTCTGAGACCCAAAAAACTCGATTTTTCGGTGTTTTTAGGCTAAATTTGGGATATAAACGGGTATCGAAGATGCATGCACAAATCGACTTTTTGGGCCAAAAAAACGTGTTTTAGCATTTTTTTTGCCTGAAAATTGAAATTTTTCTAGCACAGTACAAATCGCTTCTGAGACCCAAAAAACTCGATTTTTCGGTGTTTTTAGTCTAAATTTGGGATATAAACGGGTATCGAAGATGCATGCACAAATCGACTTTTTGGGCCAAAAAAACGTGTTTTAGCATTTTTTTTGCCTGAAAATTGAAATTTTTCTAGAACAGTGTAGACATGTACAAATCACTTCTGAGACCCAAAAAACTCGATTTTTCGGTGTTTTTAGGCTAAATTTGGGATATAAACAGGTATCGAAGATGCATGCACAAATCGACTTTTTGGGCCAAAAAAACGTGTTTTAGCATTTTTTTTGCCTGAAAATTGAAATTTTTCTAACACAGTACAAATCGCTTCTGAGACCCAAAAAATTCGATTTTTCGGTGTTTTTAGGCTAAATTTGGGATATAAACGGGTATCGAAGATGCATGCACAAATCGACTTTTTGGGCCAAAAAAACGTGTTTTAGCATTTTTTTTCCCTGAAAATTGAAATTTTTCTAGCACAGTACAAATCGCTTCTGAGACCCAAAAAACTCGATTTTTCGGTGTTTTTAGGCTAAATTTGGGATATAAACGGGTATCGAAGATGCATGCACAAATCGACTTTTTGGGCCCAAAAAACGTGTTTTAGCATTTTTTTTGCCTGAAAATTGAAATTTTTCTAGAACAGTGTAGACATGTACAAATGGCTTCTGAGACCCAAAAATCTCGATTTTTCGGTGTTTTTAGGCTAAATTTGGGAAATAAACGGGTATCGAAGATGCATGCACAAATCGACTTTTTGGGCCCAAAAAAACGTGTTTTAGCATTTTTTTTGCCTGAAAATTGAAATTTTTCTAACACAGTACAAATCGCTTCAGAGACCCAAAAAACTCGATTTTTCGGTGTTTTTAGGCTAAATTTGGGATATAAACGGGTATCGAAGATGCATGCACAAATCGACTTTTTGGGCCAAAAAAACGTGTTTTAGCTATTTGTTGTACATATTTTATGTGTGTGAAGAGTAATTCCGGGAAACAAAGAATATACTCAACTCCGTTTGTTTATTTGTGTTTATCTCAATCCACGGTTCCTTACTATCACCTTGTTCAGACTTGCCTGGTTTCATGGGAAGAGGAAACAGGCTATACAGCTCGACTTCCCTTTACAGTGAGTGAGTGAGAGAAGTTACAGTCCACTGGCTGCAATGCTGATCACACGTCCGGGTTTTGGAGGGATGTAGAACAGGTACTCAGTGTTAAGGTGAGTGAGTGAGAGAAGTTACAGTCCACCCGCTGCAATGCTGATCACACGTCCAGGTTTTGGAGGGATGTAGAACAGGTACTCAGTGTTAATTAAAGGAGAATTGGCTGGGAAATGTAGAGGCACCAAATTTGTTGAGTTATGTGATGAAGTTAAAAGGAAACTTGATGAGGGCCAGAGAGATTGCTTGTGAGAATCTAAAGGCATCTCAAATTGATATGAAGAAGTGGTATGATAGAAATGTACGAGAGAGAAGCTTCTTGCCTGGCGACAAAGTATTAGTGCTGTTTCCATTACAAGGAAACCCAATGAATGCCAAGTATTGTTGGCCTTGGGTTGTGGAAAAGAAAATTACTCACGTCAACTATCTAGTGAAAACTCCAGGAAGACGTAAAGGAAATCAGTTATGCCATAATTATCCACATGTTAAAACCATACCAAGATAGGGAGAAGGTTGAAAAAAAAACTATAACATGAATTGTGGAAACCTTGTCAAGTTCGAGAAGGGAAAGGTAACGAAGGATGAGAATCTAGTAAAATGTGAAGGACAATGCCTGGAAAACTGGACAGTGTTGAAACAGTTGGATGAAAAGCTGAAACATTGGAGTGGAGATGAAAAAGAAGAAGTGAACAAGATCATAAATAAATAAGTACAAATCTCTGTTTCCTGATACTCCCAGGAGAATAAATGCAATAGTACATGACGTGGAAGTCGATGACGTTAGACCAATTAATTAAACAACATCCATACAGAGTAAATCCAGAAAATAAGAGAGATTATGAGGAAAGAGATAGAGTATATGTTAAAGAATGATTTAATAGAACCTAGTAATAGTCCATAGAGTTCACCCTGTGTGTTGGTTCCTAAACCGGGGGGAAAGAACAGGTTCTGTACTGATTTTAGATGAATTATTATTATTATTATTATTATTATTTTTTTTTTTATCTTTTTATCATTTTTTTTTTTTTTTTTTTTTTTTTTTTATTTATTATTATTATTTTTATTATTATTATTATTATTATTATTTTATTATTTTTTTTTATCATTATTTTTTATTATTATTTTTATTTTATTTTTATTATTATTTTTTTTTATTTTTTTTTTATCATTATTATTATTTTTTTTTTTTTTTTTATTATTATTTTTTTATTATTATTTTTATTATTATTTTTTTTTTTTTTTATTGTTTTTTTATCATTATTTTTTTATTATTAATTTTTTATTATTATTTTTTATTATTATTATTTTTTTATTATTATTATTTATTTTTATTATTTATTTTTCATTATTTATTTTTTATTATTTATTATTATTAATTATAATTTATTATTATTTATTCTTATTTATTATTTATTATTCCAAATCTTTGAAACAATACAACCATCAATGTAACCATAGGATATCAAAAGTCAATAATAATATTATAATTATTTTTATTGAATAACCAGATAACTACAGGATATAAGTAATAAAAACTAACTATTTAATGTAAGATTTTGTTGTTGGTGTTTGATTCCTATAAACAATATGTATGTTTATGTATGTATGTATGTATATGTATGTATGTGTATGTATGTATGTATATTTATGTATGTATGTATGTATGTATGTATGCATGTATGTATGTATATGATGTATATGTATGTATGTATATATATATGTATGTTTATGTATGTATGTATGTATATGTATGTATGTGTATGTATGTATGTATGTATATTTATGTATGTGTATGTATGTATATATATATGTATGTGTATTTATGTATATATAGTTATGTGTATTTATGTATGTGTATGCATGTATGTACATGTATATATATTT
>JAWZYT010004588.1:5000-50000 GCA_034508575.1 Petrolisthes manimaculis
GGGGGAGAGAGGGAGGAGGAGGAGGAGGAGGAGGAGGGAGAGAGGGAGGGTCAAGGGTTGGGTTAGGTTGGATGAGTACTATACACAGCCTAGGAAACAAAGAGACCATTTAGTTGCCCCCTGGACCACCATTACTGTCACCACCACCATCACCACCACTATTACTACTCTCATTGTCACCACGACGACCACCACTACTCTCACCACCATCACTATTACTACTCTCATTGTCACCACCACCACCACATACAATACTGTCATCACTACCAAATATTTCCTTCACCACCACCACCATCACCATCACCACCACCACCGTTCACCGACACGACATAGCGGAAGCAGAGACAACCGGCCACCCGCTAATGACGTGATTTACGGCTGGTGGGGGGGAGGGGGTATGAAGGGGGGAAAGGGGGGAGGGGGTATGAAGGGGGGGTCGAGGAAGGCTAATGTCCCCAGTAGCCGAAATGTAAAGTAGCGGCGAGCGAGTAGTAAGTAGTACAGAGCGAGTAGTAAGTATGAGAGAGTAGTAAGTAGTACACAGCGAGTAGTAAGTAGTACAGAATGAGTAGTATGTAGTACAGAATGAGTAATAAGTAGTACAGAGCGAGTAGTAAGTATAGTACAGAACGAGTAGTAAGTAGTACATATTGAGTAGTATGTAGTACAGAGCGAGTAGTAAGTATGGTATAGTATATAGCGAGTGGTATTGACAGTAGGTAAGTATAGTAGGTCCTACACACGGCAACCCAAATGCAAAGTGGTTAGGGGTGAGTTGATTTGAGTTTGTCCACCCTTCAGTTAGGTTAGGTTAGAGAGAGAGAGAGAGAGAGAGAGAGAGAGAGAGAGAGAGAGAGAGAGAGAGAGAGAGAGAAAGAGAGAGAGAGAGAGAGAGAGAGAGAGAGACTTGACATAATGCAATAATATACTCAGACCCCCATCGGCCCCATAAGACTGTATTAACAAAAGTCTTCAGAAACTCCTCCTTTTTTCCTGACGTCGATTTTTCAGTGAGGTGGTTTCAACTTGACGTCACGTTCTCCGTTCTGCAGTCCATCAGTGAGAGTCGTGCGTCAGGCAGCGGTACACGATCCGGTTCCTACCAAGCTGGGGGCGTTCACTCACACGGGGTTGGGGGTTGGGGGGGTTGGGGGGGGAGGGGAGGAGTGTGACGTATGATGAAAACAAGTATAGGCAAGGGTAGGTGTGGGACGGAAGGCCTCTAGAACTCTCCATTTCTTATACCCGATAGGCCTATGTGTGACTTTGCTACAGCCTATTTACACTCTCCATTTCTTATACCCGGTAGGCCTATGTGACTTTGCTACGGCCTATTCACACTCTCCATTTATCATCTGACATTGCTCCAGCCTATAGCCTAAACACCCTCCATTTCCATAAGGGTTTAGTATAAATTAACAACAGGAGTGACTCACGTATATGAAATCCACTGAAAGAGATTGTGTGTTAACCTTCCACCTTCTCTGTTGTGGTTGGTGGCTCTCTAATGAAACACGAGCATAGAACATCATTATAACTTGGAGTAAAGGCATCCATCGGGTCATTCCTTCGTCTCATTTCCCAACTTTGTCGCTTATTATATTGCAAACCGTGGGAGACAAATTACACCAAATATTTGCACAATTAGGCATTTATCTATGATTTATTGCACTGAAATCAGCTTATAACATGCATTAATGGTATGATATTAGTAGGAAGGGAAGGAAGGAGAGTGAGGGAGTGAGTGAGGGAAACGGTGCACTTTCCTTGTCTAAAAACAAAATGCGCCACCATAGTTATTCATTACCCACGACGTATAAAGATCACCAGCACCGAATTCCTTAAACGGGGAAAGGAAATGGTTAAACACAAATTTTCCCGTTCTCCAAGCTGAACAAAGAAGCCATTTTAAAGGAGGGAGAGGAGGGGAAGGGGGGAAGGGGAAAGGGGGGAAGGGGAAGGGGGGAAGGGGAAGGGGGGAAGGGGAAGGGGGGGAGTTGGTGAACGAAGGAAATGACGTATCACGATTCCTCCATTACGGTGATTTATGGTGATGACGTTATTTTGGGGGTTGGACCAGGGATGCAAATGATCTGCTAAAAAACACTGGAGGCGATTTACATTTCCCGTTGTTTCTAAATCGGTCAGTCCACCAAGTATCATATCACTCGTCCGGACCATTGAAGTAATAGTGTTAGAGAAAGAGGGAACGTGAAGCAGGTTGTGAACATTTAGAGTCTTGTATTAACTTGTATTATAGGAACGTGAAGCAAGGTGTATTGTGATTGTGAATGTGGTGAGTCTTGCATGTAGTTGTATTAGGAACGTGAAGTAAATAGTGTTGTGATTGTGAATGTGGCGAGTCTTGCATGTAGTCGGGGCTATTACGGTGTCAGTGAAGGCAGTGATATATATCTTTCTCTCTCTACTTTGTTATGTTCATTGTGCATCTGAATAATAACAATAATAAATAAATTTGTTTCTCACTGTAGTGTTATTTATATGCTGCTACCGTGTTTAGCTTTGCCACTTTATGTACAGTAGCCTACGAGTGTCAGTGTATATTATTGTATTAGTGTTGGTGTAAGTGTACAGGCACAAGCACTAATAAGTATGCAGGTGTGCTTCAAATACTTATAGAGACAGTAAATAAATGCACAATAAGATCTCAATTGGAATTAGTTCATTGGTGAATTGGACTGTTCAAAGCTTCAACCAAAGCAGTGTATACTTATTAGTGCTCGTGACTGTACATGTTTACATTACCATCCTCAGGTCATATATTATTTCCTTAGCTGTCACAACTACAACTCCCAGGTCAGATATGCTTTGGAAAATATATTAGTCAAAGAGCACAAACTCCCTTTCTGCAGCTATCACTGCTACAAGAATAAACATTGAAAATCATATTAACGTGAACTAAACACATCCATGTCTTACCCAACATATAACTATACATGTAAACAATCCAGTGTATCTATATAACAAAAACAAAAATCTATAGTATTTCACCTCCTATCGCTGGTTTGACTCAGTCACTACGGAATATTATTTTTGTTTCTTTTTAGCTAACGAGCATATCAACCCTGGCGAAATAATACGAGTGTGTGGGTTGGGGTGTGGGTGGGGGGAGGTGACTGACTGACCAAACAAGACCCCGATCATACCATCCGTAACCCGAACTGAGCCTATGGTAACGAGCACACGACTCACACACCCCTTCTCTAAATGTATGTCTGTGAGTCTGTCTGTGTTTGTTCATTAGTATAGCCTACCCGTTATCCTTCTCAAACTCTGTTAATTTAAAAGTGCAATAATGAATAATGTGATTGCTTATTTGTCTTATTTTTCTGTCAATTAGGGTATACATTTTCTACCCAGCCTCAAAGTACAGTACAGCCATGGCTGATAGTGCTTGACCACAAGGACTCAAGGAGTGTTGGTGAGCAACTGAACACAGTTCGAACAAGTGAATTTTCCAAACCATTCTCAACGTTGAGAGAGGTTTAGAAGACTCACTTTTTCGAACTCTGTTCAGTTACTCTCCAACACTCTTTGGACCCTGGTCAAGCACTATCAGCCATGGCTGTACTGTACATGCAGTATACAACACAAAAGAAAATGCCTTAATATAAACAATACTGTAACATACGTAAGCTCCCTTAACCTACTCTAATGTAAACACCAAACATTCACCTTGAAAACCAAACACATATACTTAACACACGAACCCAAGACAACGAATAACAAGAAAAAAGAAGAACGTAAATCCCAGTCTGGTGTAGCCTACTTACAATGCAGTGAGAGAGAACCTTGAGACGCCTATATACCTAACAAGGACACTAACTATGTCTTGTACACCTTCATTCATGGGACACCACCCTTTTGCCTTACTCCACTCCCCCCTTCCATTCATAACAAAACCACGTGTTCTCACATTTAAAGCACCCTTCAGGCCCCTTCCTAGCTGGCAGTAGTCCCGACACCCTTCCTTATAGTCAGTCAGTCAGGGGTGGAGGGGAGATGAGAGGCAAGGGAGAGGGAGCGTGGGAGCCTAGGGAAATGAGAGAGAGAGAGAGAGAGAGAGAGAGAGAGAGAGAGAGAGAGAGAGAGAATGAGGAGAAGTCTTAAAGGAAGATATCTGATGAATGATGAAGCAGAAGAGGAAGGAAGATCAAAGGAAGAAAGTGGAGGGATATAAGGGCTAACTCCATGGCTAAAACCAACCCAAGATGTGGAGGGAAAGATGGGAAAAGGACTCGGATTGACAGTAAGTTCTAAGTTAAGCCCTAAAGTGAGTTTGAGGGACCGAGACAACCACCTACCTCCCATAAATCTTCTTGCCCTGAGTTTTTAGGGATTGACCTGACCTGTTTTGTGACCTCCTATTGTCAAGTACTCGGTAAATTCAGGACCTCATAAACAACAACAGATCAAGTCCATCTTTTTCTCAGACACCAGAGAGAGAGAAGAGTAAATATTGAAAAGAGGAAAGATAGATAGAAGAGAAATATAGCTAAGTGTTAAAAGAGAAAAGTGTGAAGAGAGATAATTGTAGGGTAAAGAGAGTAATGATTAAAATAGAGAAATGAGTAAAGAGATAAAAGAAACGAGTAAAGTAAGAAAAGAGTAATGAGAGAAATGAGTAATGAGAGAAATGAGTAAAGAGAGAAATGAGTAAAGAGAGAAACGAGTAAAGTAAGAAAAGAGTAATGAGAGAAATGAGTAAAGAGAGAAAATAATAGAGAAATGAGAAAAGAATAGAGAAATGAGTAAAGAGAGAAAAGAGTAAAGAGAGAAATGAGTAAAGAGAGAAGCGAGTAAGCGAGGCGACAACAAGTTTGTTTGAAAAAAATGAAGAGTGAGAGCGAAAGGAGAGGAAACCTTACCTGTAGGCATGATGTAAGAAGTATAGACAGAGAGTGGGAGGAGCTAAGCTGAGGATGCGCAGCTAAAGAGAAAGAGAGTGATACGGGCAGGCAGGCAGGGAGAGAGAGAGAGAGGGAGGGAGAGAGGGAGAGCAGTAGTGGGAGAGGTGAGGTGCATTGGGTGGGCAGAGGAGGGGAGGGGAGGAGAGGACGGAACTGGGGGGAAAAACGTACAGAAAACTGGAAAAAGGGAAAGAGAAAATGGAAAAAGAGTGAGCGACTGTGGCGAGAACATGGGAAGAAGAAAACGGAGGTAAACACGGAGGGAGGGAGAGAGGGAGGGAAGGTAAGAGGATGGGAGGAGAGACAATAACAACAAGAAGCATATGGGATAGGTGAAGAAGCTTTAGGGGGTCAACGAGTCCTTCAAATACAGCCACGAAACACCACCTATATGGAAGGAGCGTGTTTCGTGGTGATAAAGGTTGGAGGTGTTCAGTATAAGGGAAAAATAATGAGCTGGGAGAGATGGAAAGATGCAAATAACCTGTGTGTGTGTATGAGAGAGAGAGAGAGAGAGAGAGAGAGAGAGAGAGAGAGAGAGAGAGAGAGAGAGAGAGAGAGAGAGAGAATGTGTGTAAATAAAAGGAAGACAATGATAACGAGAGAGTGAGAGAGAATGTGTGTAAATAAAAGGAAGGCAATGATAACGAGAGAGAGAGAAAGAAAGAGAGAGAGAGAGAACTACAAAGATGATAATACATATCCACTTCACATAGCCCAGGCCAACAACAACAACAACAACAACAACAACTTACCCTTAATTAACCCTCCGCTAAGTGCTGGCGTCTACCCCATTAGAAGTGATGATCATTTAGAACTACTATACTACCTTAACGGGTTAGTAATAGTATACAGTGTTGGTAAATCTGGAGCAAATGATTTCCTCCACACTATTCCAAGCAACAGGCCAGCCACCATTTAATTTTGCTCATCCGGTCCCGTTTCCTGGCATACTTTGGAGGAATCAAGACGCTCTAATGTGTGGTACCAAAAAGCATACTATCCCTTTTTTAGACGACGAGTAAATTCTATCTGTGTGATATCTTAAATCTTTTTGTCATTTGTTTCGGCTGGAGTTTCTGTTATTTGTTTTGGTGTGACTTCATAAATCTTCAGTCATTAGTCGAAACTTATATTTTCTAAGAATGAAGCCGTTTTTTATGGTTAAATTGAAAAAGTTTGTAACCTACAGTTATTAAATGTGCTTCCCCCAGAGAGAGAGAGAGAGAGAGAGTTAGTTAGTTAGTTAGTTAAAGAAACGTGCCTATATTATAAGAGAGAAGAGGCTTAGTGATGAATTTAGTTTATCGAAAAGTATCACCATTATGGATAAGTACTGTACATACATAACACGATAAACTATTCAAAGATGCAAAAATATCAAATATAAGTTATCAAACACTAAAAAAAAAATCCTGGATACAAAGATTGATGTGTGAAATAGAGTAAATGATCAAAATAATCAAGTAAAGTAAACTCCTATATTTGAATTTTTTACATGCAGTGTGAATGTAAACAGAAACAATGGCCTCATCAGGGTGTTGACGTTATTAGCCCCAATGAAGAAAAAAAGACTGTAAAATAAGAGGATTATACAGAAAAAGTCAGAGGGGGCTGGGGAGGGAGGGGGGGCTGGAATAGTGTGGCCAGGCAAGGGGGAATTACTGGGGGGCTTTGGTCTGTTAGAGAGAGAGAGAGAGAGAGAGAGAGAGAGAGAGAGAGTGAGTTATTACAGGGGTTAGGGTCAAAATTCAGAAATATTAACCCCTGTGTGGCATCTCGTTAGTTTGGTTATCTCACCACTAAACTAACAGTAGGAGCCTCCAACACTCCCCCTCACTCCCTCCCTCCTTCCTCTTACTTGATTATCACCACCAACACAACACCAACCCCTCCCTCCCTCCCCCACACACTTCCACTGGTCAACCCCTTCCCCTTATTTCTCATTCCCTCAAGACCCCCTTCCTCATTCCCCTTACTGAAGACCCCCTCCCCTTCCTTATTCCCATCTCTCAAGCCCCTTCCTTCATTCCCCTCACTGCTGGCCCTCTTCCTCATTCCCCTCACTGCAGGCCCCCTTCCCCTCACTGCAGTCCCCCTTCCCCTCACTGCAGACCCCCTTCCCCTCACTCTAGACCCCC
Organism: Petrolisthes manimaculis; assembly: GCA_034508575.1. Taxonomy (NCBI): domain Eukaryota; kingdom Metazoa; phylum Arthropoda; class Malacostraca; order Decapoda; family Porcellanidae; genus Petrolisthes; species Petrolisthes manimaculis. The sequence continues at coordinate 12,073 of JAWZYT010004588.1, forward strand.
TTCCTCATTCCCCTCTCTCCAACCCCCCTCCCATCACCTTTAACGATTAATTACACTAATAAACCAACCTGGGACCCTGCCCTCCCTTACCACATGACACCCATCCCCTTACCCCCTTCCTCCGCCCCGCCCACCGCCCACCAAAAACCCGCCTAAGCCCGCCCACGAGGATTGGACGCCGCGCGCAGCTTCCCTCCTCCTCTCCGCCACACCACCGCCACCACCACCACCAACACGCTCTCGTCGCTCAAGCCACCACGCAGCCACACAATCAACGAATATTCCCTCCTCTCAACGAAATTCCCACTGACAACACATGCACCACAAATTTCAGGCCTCCAGGAACCCACTGCGATGCCCGGATTTCATTTCTACCGTCGGGATGCAAAGTTGGAGGCGAGTTACGTCGACCCTTCACCCGACCCGGCCAACTCATGCTCCCGACTTCTTTTCCTTCTCCTGCCATGCGGACCGACCCTCCGGAGGATTTATCAACTTTAAGCTACGCGTGGTGAGAGTGGTCAGATCCTGCGCCAGTTTCCAGTTGCTCTCTGCATCCCGTCCAGGCAATACGAGCTCCCCCACCTGCACCGGTGATGGTCTTAAATAAACTGTTCTAACCTAACCTACTCCTCACACTCACGCCCCACGGCCCGTACTCTATGTCCACAGCATCCAACTCCACTCTCCACTCACTATGACTCTCAGAACCACATTCGTAGAGAGACGAAGACCATATTTACATTAGCTCATCTTAGTACCCTTAATTTGATTTCTATAATTATATGAACAAACACATACAGAGTAATAGGTAGGAGGAAGCATCCTTATTCAGTCCTTCAATAGAAACTCTAAGCACTACTCACTGGATACTTGTACCGAGGAATATAGAATAATAACCCAACTCATTCCATCGCCATAATAACATCACTCAATTATATCCTATCCAAGATCCTGTATACTCTGTTTCTCTTCCTTTTTATAACGTGGGCCGGATATCCACCTATTTTTTATCCATAATGATGTCTAATTAGCTCATTATACAGAACATTATACAACCTGCATAATGAAACACCATATGAGGATGAATGAATGGACTAAAACGTCAGTAGAAAAACCTTGTCAATACAGGACCCCTCATTAATTAAAAGATGTTTATAAGGTATTAATTAATAAATCATTTCTAGTTATACTGTACTCTACTATGACATTCACCACTATTATATTATATTATTTAATTAACTCTTTGGAATCAATCTTCTTTCAACCACTTCATCAAACAGTCAGAGACCTTCAACCCTCTTATAGGCTACAGATTTACCTATGTATCCCCTAGAAAGATGGGACTGTTCTTGTCCAGGCAACCCTCCCCCCCCCCCACCACTCACTCTCTTCCCCTCTAGCTCTTTCTTTCTTTCTCTCTCTCCCTCCTTCTCCCTCTCTCTCCCTCTCTCTTGGCTACTACTGTACAACTGCTGACCACTGCTAGCCTACCTCACTGGCACCAAGGTTTTATTTGCTTTTCACTTTTAGTTTTCTCCGACACTACGGTCAAAGTTACGATGAACCGAAGTTTTATTTGCTCTCTCTCTCTCTCTCTCTCTCTCTCTCTCTCTCTCTCTCTCTCTCTCTCTCTCTCTCTAAACCAGTTCAAAAAAACCTCTCCCGTTCTCTCTCTCATCCCACGTTTTCCTTCATCGAGCAAGTGGTCAACAGATGATGCAAGACTGATACAGATGCCGATAGTGAAGCATCACCCACAAATCATTTCACTTGCACCACGTAAACATTTATCACCTCGGGGTTACTAACATTAATACTTTATCAGAATTGTTGGACTTGTATACTCGTTCTCGTTGAGTAAGTTAATTATAATGTTTTGCAACATATATAATTTCCAATGTCATCTGTACTCATTATCTTTGCGACTCTTTGGTACCACGTACTTGTTCAGTCAAGAACACTTTAGGAACTCGAAAACAACCTTCCTCATTAAATTCACTAAGTCTATAAAACTCATCACCACAACCTTAATTTAGTGTGAGGATCAGAAACTTTGTTGCACATGAGGGAAATTGACTTACAAAACACACACGCCAACTTTATGTCAAACTCATTTTCTGACAATTTGGAACACATTGCAAGGCCTCACTACATTGTATAATTTAAGACTGCATAATGGCTCACAGGGGTGGAACACACTAATCTTTCTTACACAGTGGTGGTTGAGGACATTTGTAATTTTCTCTGACGATTATTTACTTGTGGGAGGGTAACACTTCTCTGGTGCCTAAGGGTGAAAAACGACTAAGTTGAACATAATATCTAAGGGCTACTAGATTGCTTGCAGTAACTTTAAGGAGATACGAGCAAAAATCTTCAAGCTGAGACAAGCATGGGAAAGGGAAGGTCACCAGTAACTCAATGAAGGTGGGAAGATGAGCAGGAAAAGGCTGGTAATCACACGAAATACGAGAAGAGGAAATGAAAAGATGGGAGAGATAGAGAACTAGAGAGATAGGGTGTAGGACAGATGACAGAGACACACCCACAACATAATGATAAAGGAGTCAGCCAAAGGACCAAAGAGGTACAGGCAGCAGCAGTGGGAGAAAAATATAATTACTTTGATACTTTACTGCAGAATCGCGTGAGTAGCAAACAACCATTATTATTAGTGCTAAGATTGGTAGAGACTTGACCCAAACCCTTCACCACACTCCTACTCCCATTACTCAAACAGGGAATTGGAGAAAGGTGCAGTTGTGGACAATGTAACTTCCTTTCCACTCAGGGATATAGAAGTTCTTATATATATTATTATTGCCAAAAGGTTGATGTAATGATGTCACTTCTGTTAGGTTTAGTATAGACTCAGAATTTGATGAGAGTACTATTATCCACAACTACACATCAGCATCAGTCACCAAAAGTCCTGTCGTCACTTCTCCTATGATGGTCACTAATGATTTTCATAATGTCACAAGTAGATAAAACTGAAGTAGGATAATGGCACCACTAATCTCAAGGTCCATAGCCTAACCACCTTGGACACACACTTGGCATTTGAGAGTTTACCATCAGACAGGAGAAGAGACAGGACTTATGGTGGTCAATGTCACATTGCCACATAAAAGCCTCAAAACATTACTTCTAAGCACTTTACCCTCGATAACCAATAGCATAAGTGCACATGACAGTACTTTAAACAAACGCTTATGAAACATAGTTGCTATAATGACACTGCTTTCCAGTACCTAAGAGTCCATATTTGACTAGGCTATGTATCAATTTTGACAGACTTCACATCACTAACTAATGTTTCCTCCCTCGGATCGAGATATGAATTGCAGGCGACCTCACGTCTAGGCCACACATATCACTCTTTACCCACTATCATTTATATACCATCACAATACTTGACACTGTAATGTTCACGATGGTTGCACTTATACCACAACACCAACAATCTTACTAAGTGTCATATTGGTGTACCAATATATGAGTACACATAAGTTGAAATTCACTGGTACACTGGAGTTCAACTTCACTTCACTGTTTTTTACCAACTTTGTGGTCACATCATCAAGTTCACTGTCACATCAATCACTAAGTTACACACAAGTTCAGAAGCAAAGTTACCAGCAAAATCGAGCACTTATTAGTTCTCAGTGTATTATAAACCAGATTCGACTACCGTAAAGTTATGCTCGCTTAACAGTAATAATAAGCAACACTCACTGCAATATTACTGCCAACATTATGCAAACTAATGAACTAAAAACCAGCTACACTATTCTACACTTATGATGCACTAAGACGATTCGCAAAACGCATGTCACCACCACTGACTAAGCAAGTTTATTATAACAACAACACACAGAAGGCAACTAAGAGATGACTTGTCATAGGAACTTGGGATGACAAAGTTAAAGTGAAATGTATGACTACTAAGTACACAGATTTGTAACGCGACTAAACCTGACTGTAGTACGTTGTTTTGCTTTCGTATTCCCAGTTACCACGATACTATGCTGGTACTAAGTCAGAATGTTGCTTCATCTTACTTCAAGTTGCAAGATCATGTGAAGTGGCTTTACAGCGTTTCAATGACTGCAAACTTTAAAACATAACCAGAAAATGAGGTGAAACATTACGTTATATTACGATTCCTCTATATCACTCGAGTCAACAACTTGATTATCATTTGCGAAACTTGTGGACTTAGTTTCTGACCACAGTTGATGCGAATGAGTTTTTCTTCACTTAGGCCTACTCCGGTACATGTTATTCTGTTGCGTTATATACGTGGAAAATGTTGCTTACAAGAGTGATGGGGATCGTGCTATAGGTGTCAGAAGTGTTCAAGGGTGAAGAGTGACTGAACATGAAATGTGCGTAACAGTAACTGAAGGTCTGTTTGCTGTCATCGAGTGGAGTTAAGTGTGGAGAGTGAGTTCAGGCGAAAATGTTCTAAGTTTGATGCCTAGTATCACAGCAATTGTTAATCGCTTAGATTTTGCAGAAGAAAGACCACAGTAGCAGAACTACTGTGTAAGATTTCTAAGTGTGATGACTGATGAGGTCACCATCAAACGAAAGTTAAGTGGCAGGAGTAAAGAAGATGACAGTGTATAAAGAGATAAAAACTGTAAAAGACGGCAGAATGTGATGTGATATAATTCTCGATGTGTTTGTAGTGTTGGCTGTATGAACTCATAGTGTAGGTCTAACGTTAGAGTAGTTGTACGTGAAGTGCTAAGTTCCAAAGTTCGTGATACCTAGTATTGAGGATGTTAGCGTACATCCGCACAATTTTTCAAGTCGACTAAGCATCATATTTATGGTTGGCAGCAGCTGCAGCTGCAGTTACACTAAAAACACATCACTTGTCTCACTACGATCCATCACCGTGTTCTGAGCCTAAGTCTACAAATTTTCACACTTTTCACCAAGTCCAAAAAACACTCGTTCCTGCATAAGTCCCTCATTAATAGACACACTGGACTGAAAACTGACTGATGTTTGTCGAAAACTAAGCCCACACTCACTTCTCACACAAGTCGCGTATGCAAATCACGAAGTTCCCATTTCCGTGCGTAACTGTTTTCATGCGGTACTTTTTTCTAAGAATCACGTGGCTTCCTGTATTTTCTTGATTATATACGTCGAGTAGATGGAGTTGCTGAGGGAAAAGAAAAGTAACAAGTTTCTTCCTTACCTTGTGCTGGCGAAACTTGACTTCTCATATGGTGTGGTATTCCATGTGGGTTCGCTGCAACATGATAACACCACTCTAGAATAATTCTCACTGAAACTGTGTGCACAGCCTTCACTACTAAGGAAGGGCTCGGGGTCTAAGTCACAAAGCACCACAGACGAGCGACAAACAGAGCGGACGAGTCAGACACGCGGCACCAACAGAGGCAAAACTTTGAGTGAGTCAGTGGGGGAGCGTGCGAGCCAGGAACGTGTTGGCTCCACTCCACACCAGGCGCGTGTTGCGTTCGTACTGCCCGCCCTCTCCTCTCGCCGCCTGCGCCTCGGCCCAAACTCTCATACGTGCATACTAGTGCATACTAGTGCATTCTCGGGAATTTTTGCCGCCGCTCCGTTGTTTATCAAAGTTTTTAGTTCGGAATTTTTCTCTTGTCGGTCGCGTGGACGTTGCCGTTCGCTCACATCCACACTGGGATATGAATATATCACCAACAAATGTAATGTCACTTTCGTGATGATGATACTGAGGAGCAGGAGACTAGACAAGCACACGGCACCGCGGACGTGGAGAGAGTGAGAGTGCCTGCCGCTCTCTGGCCCGCTTGACCTGGCCTGACCAATTCCACTGCGGCCGCCAATGTTTGCAGTTTTCCCACTCGGCCTCCTGCGCCAGTCCAGTCGCGCCCGCCCAATGAGAGCATTTTATCCTGGCCGCGGCCACGTCCCGGCGCTGCCTTACTTTTACGCCCCGATTCCGCATCATTACATCGAGCCAGCGCGCCTCTCCTGCCTACTCGGTATCACGGAGGCTTACTCACAGTTTTTCCTGGGTGGAGGCAATGATCTCCAGCCTCATCATGCATACTTGTTCCTTTTTCTCTATCATATCACTGTCTTTACCTGTCTCTCTGCCTAGACTTTTACAGGTGGTGGTGTGTAGCTTGAGTGTGGCTGGCTGGGTGCCGGTTACTCTTGTTGTTGTTATTGTTGGTGGTGTTGCATTTTTGCTTACCGCCGCTGCCTCTCGCGCCAGCCGACGGCACTCGCTCGCTCTCTCACCGACCCACACGCGTTACCACACCGCCGACCGCCGCCGCTGATTATGTCGCGACAGTCTACGGCATTTACACTCCAACTTTACCAGTCCAACACCTTACTCGACCCTCTCAACCTACTACCATCCCTCACATGTAACTTACTCCTTCATACATATATTATGCATATTACTTAACATGCTCATTATGTATATTAGGAACACAGAAGAATAAAAATCATGCATAAAGTAATCAGATATAAGACATTTGATGCACAACAACTTGACATAGAGGTATTGATACTGGAGGCCTCTCATGCAACTCTCATGCACCTTTGGAGACTTGGCCTGACTCAAGCAACCAATCCTGTATCTTACAAGTCGCTCTTTCTCCACTTGTCTCTTCCACTTCTTCTACTCTTTTCCTCTCCTACGTAAGTTTATTTCACTTCGGTTTTTCAATATACCTATCCATCTTTCATGTTCCGGGCACCTATTCCACACGTTCCATCCACCATCTGCGTTCCACTTTCATGTTCCACCCTTTATAGTCTTCGTTCCACTGACACACGCCCGTTCCACTGTAGAATCATAACATTTCTGCCATTCACTCAAGTTGTGGACACCTGTTTCTCCCGTTCCACCCACAATTTGCGTTCCACCAATCTGTTCCACACTTCGTTCCACTCCTTCGACCTCCTTCTCGGGCGTATATTACCGTTCCACACTACTTGTATCTCTCCACTTACAATTAAGTCACTGTTCCACCCATTAAGACCTGAATTATTCTTGTTCCACATTACTATTTCACTCGTTCCACCCATCATTATTAATCCACCTGAATGCTCCACTTCCACCATTCACTTTTATTTGTACCCTCTGTTTCACCCTATACATATTTACGCTAAAATAATGTTCCACTAGCGATCCACCTAAGTTTAAAGTTTCATCCCTGTCTAATAAGATACAATTTTCACTACTCTTTCCCCAAAAGTTTCATATTCCATTCTTCATACATAATTTGCATCCTTAGTTTAACCCTTTGTAAGACTGTTCCACCCTTTCCTTCACCTATTTTAAGACTGTCCCACCCTTTACTTTAACCCTTTGTAAGACTGTTCCATGCACCCTTTCCATAAACAGTCTCGTCTCTTTCCATGCCCTTTATTTTTTCTTCCTTCATCACTAACTTCATCTAATTATTCGTCCTATCGCCTTTATCAATTCCCCTTTTATTTTTTCTTCCTTCATCACCAACTTCATATAATTATTCGTCTTATCGCCTTTACCAATTTTTGTTTCATTCACTTTACAATATCATTCACTATCTTCAAATTCCTCTTTATCTCCTTAAATACCATACTATTATCTCAAACTTTTCTATATTATGTTTTCTCACACTTTCTTATCTGTTTTCTTAATTAATAGTTTCCACTATATTAATATCTCTATTATTTCCTCTAATTTGTTTTACACACAATTTGTCTATGTTATATTTCTTTCTTATGTCGTCTATCTCATTATTACCTACTTCCCATTTACATATCTTACATCACTTCCTTGTTCCATTATAATTTCTCTCTCTCCCACTTCCTCTCTTCCATCCCTTTTTCTCTCTCACTTCCTCTCTTCCATTCCCTCCTCTCTCTCACTTCCTCTTTTCCCTCCCCTCCTCTATCCTACTTCCTCTTTTCCATCCCCTCCTCTCTCTCACTTCCTCTCTTCCATCACCTCCTCTCCCACTTCCTTGTTCCATCCCCTTCTCTCTCTCACTTCCTTGTTCCATCCCCTTCTCTCTCTCTCACTTCCTCTCTTCCATCCCCTCTTCTCTCCCACTTCCTTGTTCCATCATTTGCTCTCTCCTACTCTCTGTCTTCCCTCCCCTCATTTCTTTCTTCTCCAACTACTTCCTCCAAACTACATCAAGAAACAGACCATCTTAAAATATACCTGGTTTTTTCCTGTTGCTCAGAAAACATTGGAAGAACTAGTAGCCTCCAAAGGGTTAAAATTATATTACCCATTACTTAATTGTTATATGCTATAGATATATTATGGACTTATAAGGGTTAAGGGGAGAGTATACTTTAGGTACATTGGAGTGCCTTGATTCCTCCAAAGTATGCCAGAAAACAGAACCAGAGGAACAAAAATAATGGTGTTCTGTTGCTTGGAATAGTTAGGAGAAATCAGTTGCCTGTACAATGACTCCCTCTACTACCTAATACTCCCATGGGGTCAAATTGGGTGCTACAGTGAATCCTCCAAGCTATGCCACGAAACACACTCCCCTCCTCAATATACAAACCAAAGAGGGATCTGTTTAATAGCACAGTTTGGAAGAATCATACATAACCTAGTTTGATCATCAAGAAAGTATATCGTCTTCCCCTTTAAAGTCTCAGAGAATTTACACCACTTTACTCTTTTTAGGGAACAGTATCGTGATGGTAAATTTGGAGCATCTGATTCCAACACACAAGTACAAGCAACAAGACACCATTATTGTGTCACTCACCAGGTCCTGTTTCCTGGCATATATATATACTTCGGAGGAATCAAGGAGCTCCAATATATATAACAAATGGGTATTACCTCCCTTTTAATATTATGGTATACTCAGCTTTTCTCACCTTCACACATGGACTGCAGTTTATACTTTAACACCGACACTCAGATCTCCACCAAGTACATACCTGAAACAAGAGAAAAAAATACAAATTGTAGTGCTTGATAACGAAGGACTTAATAAATATATTTTCCTCTTACACTAATTTATCATGATTTTGAGCTTCCTGGATTTCAAGACCTAAAACCCTGAATTTGTGTTCCTATTTACTTCATATTTGTATGTATGTGTTTTGGCACTGTTCACACATAGATTACTCTTTAGAAAAATAACACACACACACACACACACACACACACACACACACACACACACACACACACACACACACACACCACATTCCTCCACAAGACAACCCCTTTATATGCACGACGTATGTGAAAATATAAACTTTGAACTTCCCTAATCAGATAAAAACATACCACCCAGATAATATTCTCATTCATAAGGTGAAGACAGGAAATGAGTATAGGAGGAACACGACCCTCTTCCTCAATATAAATAGTAAAAAAAAACGGATCAAGAAAGCTATACTCTAGTGAATAATTAAACTCCGATACACAAATTAAACAACTTTATAAATAATGCATAAATATAAATAGTAAAAAATAAAGGATAAAGAAAGCTATACTCTAGTGAATAATTAAAGTCCGATACACAAATTAAACAAATATATAAATAATGCATAAATATAAATAGTAAAAAAGAAAGGATAAAGAACTATATAGTGAATAATTAAACTCCAATACACAAATTAAACAACTATATACAGTAAATTATAATGTACGTTTCTTTACCCTTGGGACATTACATCATTCACATAGCAGTAGCATATCCACAAGTGTCCTCCTTTTCTCCTTCAAGACATCGCTTCCTTCTTTTTATTTATCATATTATTATTTTTTTTTATCCTCAGCGTAATGACTCGCTCCCCTTCCAAGGGCGAGTGAATATAGAAGACTAATTTACACCTGACTGATCAAATGGTAGAAGCTTCCTGTACACACACACACACACACACACACACATACATACATACATACATACATACATACATACACACACACACACACACACTCAAACACGGTCAATGACTTGTACATTACTACTCCGTCTGTCACTTGTTATCTTCAACCATCGTCGTCAATTATTATTATTATTATTAATATTATTATTATTATTATTATCGTGACCCTCATCATTATTCGCTATTTTGTCATTATCTCTTTAACTTATCGTCGTCGTCATCATCGTATTCGTCACCATCATTATCGTCATAGTTTTCGTCAGCTCAAACATTTACCCATTTTCATTTTTCATATATCTATATATATTTTTTTTTGGGTTTGGGAAAATGCTTCTTCCTGATCAGTTTATTGGTGGTGACTGTGTGAGGTATTATGGGTTCAAGGTTAGAGAGAGAGAGAGAGAGAGAGAGAGAGAGAGAGAGAGAGAGAGAGAGAGAGAGAGAGAGAGAGAGAGAGAGAGAGAGAGAGAGAGAGAGAGAGAGAGAGAGAGAGAGAGAGAGAGAGAGACGTTATCATAAGGAGGAATAGAAAAGAGAAAGGGATAGAGAGAGAGAGACTAGGGTAGGAATGAAGAGAAAAGGATGGTGAGAAAGAGACAGATAGACAGAGAGAAAAATAGAAAATAAATAATTCAGAGACAAAGTGGCAAAAAAATTCATCCACCAAATGAAGTTAAAACACAGACCAAAAATTACACAGGATTATTTTTCACTCAAGAGGATAAAAAAAAAAATGTGAAGAAGACGGTATTATCATCTTCACGTAAAATGGCTTCACTTTTCGTAACTATTCAATTTTATTCAGGCAATTATTATTTTCTTTTGAGTTATTTCACCTGGTTTAAGGACCCTGTGATCGTGTGTGAGAGAGTTGGTGGCTTCCGATTCCTCCTGACTATGCCACGAAACAAGCTCCTTCCATATAGGTGTGTGTGTTTTGTGGCCATGTTTGAAGGACTCATTTACCTCCAATTTTCTGACTATATACAATACAGGGGTCCTTAAGGGGAGATTTTCTTGTTGGTAAATTGGAAAAGGCTACTGATTCCTCCAACCTATACCAGAAAACAGACGCCCTCAATAATAATAATAATATACAGGGGATCTGTTACGTGGTATAGTTTGGAGGAATCAGAAACCTTCCAATTTACCAGCAAAAATAATTTCACCTTAAGACAGCCCTCATCAAAATTACTCATATATATATAGCTTTGTTATTTTTCCATTGATCCAAGTCTCAAAATTATGTCAAATCAGAAAATAATGTCTCAAAATTATGTCAAATCAGAAAATAATGTCTCAAAATTATGTCAGATCAGAAAATTCTTCACTGTGAGAAAGACAAAGCTCTCATTTTTATTATTATTATTCTTGTTATTTATTTTTTATATTTTTTTTTTTCTGAGCCGCCGATGTAATTCACACACCAATCACGAACCTCATCTATGTCAAATTTGGATGCTTGGAGATTCGCGCAATTTAAGTCCACCCGAAAGAAACGTAATGTAAGTAGTTTAAAATCGGGGTCATCATTTACCCTGCCTGGCCCTGTCAATTTGAAGACGTAATGGCAAAGGTAATTCATGAGTATTTTATATTATTTCGTGGCGACGTTAGATAATTCATGAGTATTTTATATTATTTCGTGGCGTCGTTATACATTTACACAGACTGCGGCAATGTGCGAAAGTTGATGATGAGTTAGTTGTGTCTGGTTGTGATATATTGAGGATGATCATATGGCTGAGATTGGAGTATATTATATCTTGGGTAATAATGTCTGTACACTCCACTCACCATACATATGATTTACTGGCGAACGACAAGACTGGAATTAGGACTTAGCGACACACACACACACACACACACACACACACACACACACACACACACACACACACACACACACACACTCACACACACACACACACACACACACACACACACACACCAAGGGAACAACTGTCTCTCCCATTTTGATGTACAATATATATATTTTTTTTCTTTTTCTTTTTCACGTATGCTGACTGTTTCCTGTGTGTGTGTGTGTGTGTGTGTGTGTGTGTGTGTTGTAATCCGTATTTGTGTGGACTTAGACATACCATTACCCAGCTATTGGTCTTTAAAATCCCGTGGTGTGTGTAAGAGAGGGGTTAAAAAAAAGTCAAGGAATGCGGTAATGAAGGAGAATTTAGGAGCATTACGTAGAATTGGCGAGGGAGGAAAAAAAAAAAAAAAAAAAAAAACAGCTACTTACTCTCATCCGTTTCGCCACTAATGTATATCTATATAATATAAGAAGAAGAAGGGATTCCACAATTTACAACACTTGCCTTGGAATTTTGTATAATCTTGTTGATGTTGAAAGAATGAAAGACTAGAGTGATGAGTGAGGTGAAGGTTTATTATTATTATCTCCTTAATAGAGTATCACTGTGAAAAATAAAAATATTCTCCGTCTTCTGTTCAAATTTATAGAGGTACAGAATAGATGAGGTGGAGAAATAAATAAGTACAAAGAATTATGATGTGTAGTGAATAGGAGGTCGTGCAGAAATAGATAAAAATAGATAAATAGGTACAAAGAATTAGGATGTGTAGTGAATAGGAGGAGATGCAGAAATAGATAAATAGGTACAAAGAATTAGGATGTGTAGTGAATAGGAGGTGCAATGATTAGGAGGTATAAAGAAATAGGATGTGTAAAATAAAATAATAAAATAAAATAAAAATAGTGTCATCCATCCGATTCAGCGCTAATCCGGCCTCATGATCCGGTAAAGAGAGCGAAGACCGGCGGTGATGCGATGGTCGTATACGTGTGAAAATTGGAGGCTTCTGATTTCTCCTGATTACGCCACGAAACCAACAAGCTCCTTTCCTTCTTGTTAATTGTGTTTCGTGGCAATATTTGAAGGACTCATTTTTTTACCTCCAATTCTCTGACTACTGGTAATTATTCTTTGTTGGTACATTGGAGTGCCTTAATTCCTCCAAAATATGCTAGGATACAGGACCAGAAGAGCAAAAATAATAGTGTTATCTGTTGCTTGGAATAATTTGGAGGATTCAGTTGCTCCAGATTTACCTATAATAATAAAAAAAAATGATAACGAAAGCGAAGAGAACTTTGATTTAAAAAAAAGTCACTCACTGACGCTAAATACATGTCGCTAAATTTAATTACACACACACAAAACAAAATAATAATAATAATGAAAATCCTAAATCATTCTTCCAGGAACAACATTTGGGTAAACAGTAAATACACACACACACACACACACACACACACACACACACACACCGCTGGTCGGATAAGGAGAAACAAGCCGGCGGGAACGGTCCGTATCTTTCTTATCTGACACAAAATTCGGATACTTAAGTAGTTTTGAGTGAGAAACATTACCTCATACATACATATATACATACATACATACATACACGGGTTAAAATTATAATGTGCTACCGGTACCTCATACATACATACATACATACATACATACACGGGTTAAAATTAATACACATATACACGGGTTATAATTATAATGTATTACCCGTACCTCATCCAAACATACATATACACTATACATACACGGGTTTAAATTATAATGTGTATATTATTTCTAACTACACGTTCACAATTGTAACATAAGAAACATTGAATAAGGAACAACATTACCTCATACATATACAGTATACACACATACATATTATATACATACATATATACATGAGTTATAATTTAATGTGTATATTATTTCCAATTACATGTTCATTGTTGTTATCGTGAACTCCTCGCCGCGCCGCTCCTCAGTGAACGGCGGAGAACATTATTTATCAACTTTAGTGTCGCAAAATATATATATCTTATTAATTTTTTGAGGTGGGATTGACTTTGTATTATCTTTTATTAAAAATATGATCGACCGAAATAAATAAATGTAGAAATGTTACGATTTACTGTTTTTCAAGGTTCAGATTCAGACAAGGGTTGAAATAATACAAGTCCAGGATTCAGAAGAGAAATTTGAAGCGGACGATTTTTCATTTTCGCTTCTTCAGGAGGAAAGAATAATAATGATAAAAAAAATGTAAATATGTTTGTATAAGCAGCGAAACTCAATGCTTCAGAAATATACCTCAAACAGCCCTGATATACCCAATAAGTAACCCTGATATACCCTCAAAATAGCCCCGATATACTCTCAAAATAACACCGATATACTCTCAAAATAGCCCCGATATACTCTCAAAATAGCCCTGATATACTCTCAAAATAACACCGATATACTCTCAAAATAGCCCCGATATACTCTCAAAATAGCCGCGATATACTCTCAAAATAACACCAATATACTCTCAAAATAACACCGATATACCCTCAAAATAACACCGATATACCCTCAAAATAACACCGATATACCCTCAAAATAACACCGATATACCCTCAAAATAACACCGATATACCCCAAACAATAATGATCAATAGAGGTTTACTGTATATCTATGATGGCGGAGACCCAAAATGTAAACAGCGATGGTGAAGAGAGGAGGAGGAGGAGGAGGAGGAGGAGGAATAATAATTTAGTATCAGGTTTCCTTTTCGCTGATATCACCACATTTTTATCAAGTGTCCTTCTCGCTGACATCATCACATTTTTATCAGGTTTCCTTTTCGCTGATATCACATTTTTATCAGGTGTCCTTTTCGTTGATATCACCACATTTTTATCAAGTGTCCTTTTCGCTGACATCACCTTTTTATCAGGTGTCCTTTTCGCTGACATGATTCACATTTATCACCTTGAGAAGTTCGTAATAATTGTGGCAAGATTGAAAGTCACTTATTCCTCCAAAGCAACGCTAAATAATCTGATCTTCTGGGATAATTGGATCAGATTTAACTCCCACAACACAATACATACATACACCTGATAAGAAAATAGTTATTATCTCTTATCTCTTATTATTTTATCTCCAAGTTAATGATAAAATAAATGTACTAATGCGAGTTGTTGATTATAATTATGTCTCACAGGATTAAGGGAAGGTTTTCTTGTGGGTAAATTGGAGGGCTACTGATTTCTCCAAAACTATGCCAGGAAACAGACAGACCACCATAATATTACTAATAGGGGATGTGTTTCTTGGTATAGTTTGGAGGAATCAGAAGCCTTCCAATTCATCAACAAGGGAAGCTCTCCTTAAGGTGGTAATTTTTTTTTGGTACACTGCATGGAGTGCCTTGATTCCTGCAAAGTATGCAAGGAAACAGAACCAGAAGAGCAAATATAATGGTGTTCCGTTGCTTGGAATAGTTGGAGGAATCAATTGCTCCAGATTTACCAACACAAAATTTTTCCTTAATCCACCGTCGTCCACATGTCAAAAAAAAAAAAAAAGAAAAAAAAAAGACTAATTTCTGTTGATATTACGTGGGATTACGGACGAGGCGAGGGCTTCAGCGGACCCAGGCACCGATATTATTTCCAGTCGCTCACAGATCAAGTTTTCTAGATTTTTCAGGCGGTTTCTAGATGCCAAAATTGAAATAAAGAGATGGAGGAATGGTGGGTGCTCAAATAAATAATCTTTTCAAGGAGTTATGACAGTACAAAAAGCTCATCAAACAAGCTAATCGACAATTATCTATGAAATATAATATAATGGTTCGAATCTAGAGAGAGAGAGAGAGAGAGAGATAGAGAGACACCGTGACGGGAATCAGATCGCCGTGTGCGGGTCGGGTCGGGTCATGTCGGGTCGGGTCCACGATGCTGTTGATGAGTGTACAGACGCCTCATCTCCGCCGCCGATAGTACAGTTGCCAAAAAAGGTATTACGACAAATCTTAATAGAACTTGAACCATAGTAATATCCACAACTATTTGTAGGGACTATCAGCATGTATAACAGAAGGAAATATACATATCCTTCTGTAATACATACTTATAATCCCACACACAACTATGGACATTAATATATTTAATGTTGCATCAATAGTTGTCGCAATAAGTTTTTTGGCATCTGTACATTAAGGGACGCTGTGATATAGTCAGAAAATTGGAGGTTATAGCGAGTCTTTCAAAATAATATTGCCACAAAACACACACACCTATATGGAAAGATCTTGTTTCGTGGCGTGGTCAGGAGGAATCAGAAGCTTCCAATTCTCATACACGATCACAATGTCCTTTAAATCATCGTGACATCACCACCAAAGTCTTGCTGGAAACACGACCAGATGAACAAAAATAATGACATCTTGTTGCTTGGAATGGTCTGGAGGAATGAATCAGATGCTTCGGATTTATCAACGCTACAATAATGTGCTCGACCCTTAATTAAACATCTCCCATTTCATTTTCCGACCAACGCGAAACAATTTAAGGGCCCTGTGATCGTGTATAAAAAAATGGAGGCTTCTGATTCCACCTAACCATGCCACAAACAAGCTCCTTCCTTATAGTGGGTGTTTCGTGGCAATATTTGAAGGACTCATTTACCTCCAATTTTCTGACTACGACACAGGGTCCCTTAACTCATGAATGTCACCCCGGTAGACACTCAACAACAAAACAACAATCAGACAAGGTCAACCTCTTGCTCATCTTCCTTAAAATTATATCATAAACTGTGTCAGGTCAGGGAAGGAATCCAGATGAAAAAAAAAAAAAAAAAAAAAAAAAAAAAAACACACACTGGAGATTGAGAAAGATATATGAGGGAGATAATTAGATTAAGTGATCGCTGGAAGGAAGGGAGGGAGGGAGGAAGAGGTGTTAAAGGAGGAGGAGGAGGAGGAGGAGGAGGAGGAGGAGGAGGAGGAAGAGGAAGAGATGAGGATAAAGGAGGGGAAGGAGGAGTGTATGTAAAGATGAGGGTCTAGTCTAGTGTAAAGGAGAAACTCATTATATCTTTTCTCATCTTTTCTTTTATTGTTTTCTCAGGCTCTCTTATTATCAAAATTATTTATTGTCAGGGACAATAATGGAACTGGTAAATAATAAGTTAATTTTAATCGTAAAAAGTGGCAATACGAAATAAATAAGACCTTAAAAAACGAAGCAAGTAATGATAAATGGTAATATTAAAAGATAGTGATAATGATAATGATAATAATAATGATAATAATAATAATAATAATAATAATAATAATAATAATAATAATAATAATAATAATAATAATAAAAATAATAATATAAAGAATTACATAAGAACAACAAGAAAGTATCAACATAAGAACATAATAATAACAAACCTTAATCTTAATAAATTTACGTATGATATCACACGTTCTCAGCAATGACAACACTAAAAAAAAAAAAAAAAATACATATAGAATATCAAGGTCAAGACGAGAGGGTGACGGAAATAAAAATCAGACGAGAGGAATGACAAAAAGTGTAATAATAACCTTTACTACCACCACCACCAACACCAACACCTTCATTGTAGCATATTAAATTAGCCAGAAGAGATCCGTGTTAAGATGTTTTCACAGCTGGAACCCTCACCTCTCTCTCTCTCTCTCTCTCTCTCTCTCTCTCTCTCTCTCTCTCTCTCTCGTCTCTTCTCTCTCTCTCTCTCTCCTCGACACTAGAGTTTTTTTCTTCTTTTATTTATCTTTTTAATTTATTGGTGCTCTGTTTATTTGTGTTTATTTCTGTTGTTGTTGTTGTTGTTGTTGTTGTTGATTTGTCTTGAGTTGCGTGGATGGATGGGTGGATGGTTATATAGTTTTTTTGTTGTGTGTGTGTGTGTGTGTGTGTGTGTGATGGTGGTGGTGAATGTGAGTGATGGTTCGTAACATTGATAATGGTGGAGGTGGCGTGGGTGGTGGTGGCAGTAGTAGTGATGGTAGTAGTAGTAGTTAGTGGTAGTAGTATTAGTAGTGGTAGTAGTAGTAGTAGTAGTAGTAGTAGTGGTGGTGGTGATGATGATGGTAGTAGTAGTACTTCTTAAATTTCTTCACATCATAAATGCATACATACCTGCATACACAAATCCATACATACATACATAAATACATAAATACACTCATAAGTACATAAGTACATACATACATATATCCATAAATTCTTCACCTCAATCTCCACAACATAACACAATAATTACATTCATTACACGACACGGTAAGTCAGTCAGTCAGTCACTCATGTACAATACCTTTCCCCCCTTTCCCCACTCTATGTCCCTCCCCCACTCTTACCTCAAACCCCCTCCCTCTCTCCTACCTATCTTTACCTAAATTATCTACCCCTCATCCACCCCCATCACACACACACACACACACACACACACACACAAACACACACAAACACACACACACACACACACACAACCACTAACTGTAATGGTCAAAAGAGAGACTATGACATGAAGTAGAATTAGGAATAGTTTTCGTAACACCACACCCACAATTTAGTTTCTTACTTTTAAGGAGATAGTATACATTTGGTACGTACATATACATTGAAGAGTTTGCACACAAACAAATACAACATTTCTTTATACACAGCTAGTAAGACTCAGAACATTACAAAACAAATACATTTCTTTATCCACAGCAAGTTAGACTTAGAAAAATTTGTCCCTGTCTTTATCTAATCTTCTAGCTTTACGCGTTATTAAACAAGAAACCACAAACTTACACTGGGATATGATTATAGGATTCACGATAAGTATACAAGCGGCGGAAATAACCTCGGCTCTAACTTTTGATATTGCTTCTGCGATTATATGCCAATAATAATAATGATAATGATGATAATAATGATACAGAGGTTTCCAGCAGTCACATCAACACAAAAGCAAAGGTAATGTCACGAACACCAACCCATTCTATCTGTTCGTTTAATACCACAAGTGTATTGAAAAAAAAAAAATAGATAAAAATAAACAAAAACGTGTATTCAAATAGCTTTAGATGACTGACGATATTTCAACACCACTGTATCTTACTTAATAGGTGAGACTTAAACCCAATTTTACCCACGACTGTCCATAAAAAGATGACACCATATTTATCGATGCCCGTCAAAGGAATCATCAGCTAAATTCGCCGCTTTAGGAAACATTTTCATCCCTGACATCAACTCACAGGTTCACCCTCATAAAACTTAAGCACCACTCTAATCATGTATGCATAACTTAAAGCAGGCATCCCAACACTGTGTTTACCCTTCTCGTTATCTTAGTGCAATTGTGCCGCGGAAATCAGGAACCGCGGACACACATACACACACACAAAAAAAAAAGAAACCACTCTCAAAATATCACCCGTGTATATATGATGCATGTACGCTGGCGGGGTCATCACACGGAGCGGTGCAGAATGTCGCCGCGACCTTCAGGATACCACTTCTTTTTCTTCAATCGCTCACTGAATGTTTGCTGGTCGTGGATTTACAAGTACAAGTCGCTGCTGGTACAATACAACTCTTCCGTCCTTGATAATAATAATAATAATAATAATAATAAAAATAATAATTCTCCTCCGGTCAGGCAATATACGATACTCGGCGTTTTTTTTTTTAATTATTTTACCATTTTATTGATCGATGTCATAATATATGTCTTTTGTGACTTATTATTATATTCCAGTTTCTTTGTTGTTTGTTCGCAGAAATGTCCTCTGGTTTTATTCTTCTCTTTTAGACAAGGTGCTTCCCAAACACTTACTGAGCTCATCAAATATTATATCAGACGTATTGTTACCGAGACATTTCAACGTCAATTCAATATTATATAAAAGGTTTCGTTGATACTAATACTTCAGAATTTCCCCATATTATAAAGATTAAAATTTGCTATCCCTAGTGTCACCACGTGTTCCAAGCGCTGACCACTATCATATTATCCTCCGCTCTGAAAAAACACATTTGTCGGCTTATCTATATATATGCTCAACTTCAATAAACGTCTGATTATTCTCAAGGGACAGCATTTTAAAGCACCTAAGAAACCTCCCCCGTCATCCAATTAAGGTTCACTTATACATATTATATTACCTATGGCCTTGGTGACCTATAACTCAAATTTGCTATTATACCTGAAGACAAATCCATCGTCACCGTCACACACACACACACACACACACACACACACACACACACACACACAAGTATTTTCATAAACACACATGACATCACACACACAAATATACGTTCACTTACACTGGCATGATGATAATGATGATGATGAAGATGATGATTTGAAGATGAAGTTTATGATGACAGAAATGATCATGAAGAATGGAGATGGAAATTAATACAAGAAGATGATGATAAAAATAATAATAACAACGCTAGCTAAAGGTAACAACAACAACAACAATACAATAACAACGAACGAAAGAAGATACCTACAACAACAAGAACAACAACAACACCACCACCAACAACAACAACGAGATAATGAAGATGACAATAGAGACACGAACACTGACGGGACCCACTGACAAGAGAAGGAGGAGGAGGAGGAGGAGGAGGTCACGTCCCCACAACATGAAAAAGAGTGAAAGTTAATGTAATGGCAGGACTGAATGATAATACTGGTGGTGGGCTGTACGCATGGTGTCTCTCCCTAAGGCCGTGACGTCATTAATCACCTGCACGCGCACACCACCTGTCATGCATCACATACACACACACACACACACATTCATGCATAGATACATTCACACACATTCATGCATAGATACATACACACACACATTCATGCATAGATACATACACACACATACATGCATTGATACATACACACACATACATGCATACATACACACACACACACATAACATTACACACATAAACATATGCACATTACAGTTATACACCGACATCTGCCTATCTTATTTACAAATCGACACACACACATATACTCACACACACTCATTAAAAAAAAAAAACATTAATGTACTTATATTAACACAAGCACACACGCACACGACACTCACAAACACCCACATAATGTTATCTACTCTCTCTCTCACATACACACACACACACACACACACACACACACACACGATACTCACAAACACCCACATAATGTTATCTATTCTCTCTCTCTCTCTCTCTCTCTCTCTCTCTCTCTCTCTCTCTCTCTCTCTCTCTCTCTCTCTCTCTCTCTCTCTCTCTCTCTCTCTCTCTCTCTCTCTCTCTCTCTCTCTCTCTCTCTCTCTCTCTCACACACACACACACACATCCATATCCTTCAAGTAAGTTCGACTGGCTCACCTCGATTCCCACCACCTAGCTCTTCTACAGTCACAAGCAACCCATCCCTCACTCACCTCCACCAATCATCCACCACATAGCTGAACGCTCACCAGCACCCACATTACAAACCACACACTTCCCTAGAACCACCCACCCATCCATCAACTCACTCGGCCAGAACATACCTACCTACAACCACACTCACACGTGTAACTCCACCGCTACATCCCGTACTGTCTGCCTTCACATACACACCTTTATCCCACCCAGGACATTCATTGTTTATGCCGATGACTACCCTATTAGAATTATAGCATTATACTTACATCATTATATCTACATCAGGTCACTGCCTTCTACAACTTTACTTGCATCCCCCCCCACCCCCACCCCAAAACATAAGCATTGACTACCCATTCACATATCCACACCAAGTCATTTCCTCCACATCCACAGTTGCATCCCACTATAGAAACATCGATGCTTGTCAAAATTATCAGTTTTATCAATTTCACGCCAACACCATTTTTTTTTTTCTTTTTCTGTAGCTATCAATAAATGCCCAAAACAATTATCATAAAAGTTTTATATGACTGGGTAAAGTGTCACTCCCACATCTTGTGGGATGAACTTAGAACTAACTCAGCATAATTCCGTGTCTCCACATTTACAAAACATTAGATTATGCAGTCAAGTTATGGTCAACAGTTATATTTCCTCTCCTGTCTACTGACAAAGTCTGAGGTCTATATTCATGTCTTTACAATTCAGTGAATATTAGTGTAAATGATCATGTGAAAGAAGCGCCTGAGTCCTGTCCTTCACTTTCAAATCTCAAAGTTTGTCACTTTGTCCATGACTGTACTTCCTGATCGACACTTTTCTCATTATCTCTTATCCATGTTTAGATATAATATTTGTATCTACTTCTACCACATCCAAATCTATACACAAAGTACCCAGCACGCTCACTTTCATCCATGTCATTCACTAACTGCACACAGCACATCCATATACAACCACAAATTTACACGTACACCTATATACAATCATATCTAAGCTACATGCATCACCTCTACCACCACAAACACCAACACAAATTTAAGATATGTACACCAACACATACGTTGTACCTACAATAAATAATCTCTCCTTCCATCACTCATTCACTCAACTGGGTATCACATTAGAACAGTCTCCTACGTCCACTAGCCATCAAACCAATGCTTCCTCCGTATGCCAACTCTTGTACCTATAGGACTTCAATACATTCAGGAATGTTGAAGGGAGTAAGTATATCGTAACGCGAGAACGGAAGTATGAATGAAAAAGACAGAAGACGAAGGAAAATTGAATTGGTGTGCATGTGGTAGTAGACCCTAGCTTCGTCCGTTTCTCCCACCCACGACACACCTGATCACTCACTCACCTGCACAACAATGCCACCGCCGACGGAAATGGCCGGGGCTCGTGTATGTTCCCGCTTCCTGCCCACGACAAAAGCATATCAGAGGCACGTGCTCATTTTCAATTTAGGACAATCTATAATCAGATCGCCAGTCGTTCGGGTTGTTTGGGCGGAAGGCGGGACGGAACAATGGCAGGTGTTTACCCTTCAGTACAGTTACCGTTGTCTTCGTCGTAGTGGTGTTGTTATTGTGGTCATGATTTACGGGGATGGGTCAGTCAGTCGGTGAGTTATGAGGACGTGTACAAGGCATTTCTGCTAAGGTCCGATGGCTTCAACTCTAGCGCTCGTCTTCCTTCGCGGTAACACGTGATGCGTAACTTATCTTTGTGGCACTAACATTTCTCGGGCTACAAGCATCTCGAACGCTAAAGCATCTCACTGGTTGGTCGCATTTAGTAAGGGTATATATAGCATCTAATGGTTACTCGAAATTGGCGCCACCATTTTCACTTTGGACGGAGAGTATTTCAGGCGGCACCTTTGGCACCAACATCTCACGCAATGTTAATATTTCTGACGTCAGCAACTCACGGTTTTTCATGAGTGCATTTTCAGATTTGTAGTATTTCTTATGCCAACATTACAGGGTTAAAATTCTGGTCACATATCCTGGTGCCACCAATCAAAAAGCTACCTGTATTTCATGTGTATATATCTGTATTTCTGTGTATATATATGTATTTCTGTGTATATATCTGTATTTCTGTGTATATATCTTTATTTCTGTGTATATATCTTTATTTATGTGTATATATCTTTATTTCTGGTTACTTGTATTTCTGGTGCAATTATCTCAACAGTTACGTGTAAAAATGATGCTAAGGCTTCAAAACGGACACCCCAATGGTACTAATAGGAGAACTGTTTCGTGGCATAGTTTGGATGAAGCAGGAACCTTCCAATTCACCAAAAAAAAAAAGAGAATCTCCCCAGAAGTATAAAACTCACAAAGGATGACCAAAGGAGGAGGATGAGATTGTACAGTCATTCGTCTTTCTATAATGTTGAGAAAGTACATTGAATATTAACCTTAGCTACACCTGTATTACAAAGACTATTCGCAGAACAAGACAAATGCATCCGCTACACCAGGTTATATATCAGATTAATACCGTCTAATGTAAGATAATGGTAGTTATCTGAGGGACCGCAAGAACTAAATGTATTATTATTATTATTATTATTATTATTATTATTAAACTAGGAAGGCAAAGGACAAAGCAAGTCTACAAAATTGAGTTCTCCCAAAATAATCTTCGTTAATGGATGATGTAATAAAGTGTTGGTAAGTATGAAGTAACTGATTCCTCCAAACTATTTCAAGCAACAGGTCACCATTAATTTTGTTGACCTGATCTTGTTTCCTGGCACACTTTGGAGGAATCAAGGTGCTCTAATGTACCAGAAATATATTATTATTATTATTATTATTATTATTATCCCCTTTATGACCCCCGTGAAGTAGTAAACAAATTGGAGGTAAACGAGTCCTTCAAACAATACCACGAAACATTATCTACATTAAAGGAGCTCGTTTCTTGACATAGTTAGGAGGAATCAGAACCCACCATGCAGGTCTCATAACTTTTGTTGGTACATTGGAGCATTTAGATTCTCTACTTTCTGAAAATTGAGCTGAAGGACGGAGGAAGACATTTTTATTTAACCAGAGGACGGAGCAAGGAAAAAAATGATGGCAGTGGAGATAAAACAAAAGAGATAAAAACTGAGAATGTATGATGAAGCTGAGAGTGTATGATGAGAGTGTATGATGAAGCTGAGAGTGTATGATGAAGCTTAGAGTGTATGATGAGAGTGTATGATGAAGCTGAGAGTGTATGATGAGAGTGTATGATGAAGCTGAGAGTGTATGATGAGAGTGTATGATGAAGCTGAGAGTGTATGATGAAGCTGAGAGTGTATGATGAAGCTGAGAGTGTATGATGAAGCTGAGAGTGTATGATGAAGCTGAGAGTGTATGATGAAGCTGTGAGTGTATGATGAGAGTGTATGATGAAGCAACACAACTCCTGAAGGCGACAATTGTATAGCCCCCTGGCCAAACCTGAAGCAAGAGACGCCCCCAGGTATAGTGTGTGTGTGTGTGTGTGTGTGTGTGTGTGTGTGTGTGTGTGTGTGTGTGTGTGTGTGTGTGTGTGTGTGTGTGTGTGTGTGTGTGTGTGTGTGTGTAATTGTGATGATCTCGTGTGAATATAGCTTTTGTTTGGAAAGATTGTGTGTGTGTGTGTGTGTGTGTGTGTGTGTGTGTGTGCAATGGGCTCATATGTATACATCTTTTGTTTGAAAAGGTAGGTAGGTGTGTGTGTGTGTGTGTGTGTGTGTAATAGTTATGAAACACACATCCTGTATATATTTATTTTCAAGACGTCTACATCACCAAGTCGTCGCGTGAGAAAAGGACTCGTATTTGTGACTAGACTATTGCAGCAGCAGCAGCAGTAGTATACGTATAACACCAAGCGGGTCGTTATGCAAGAAAAAACCCAAAAAACTCATCGTAGGCCATGCAGGAAATGACGGACGATGACTACGAAGACGACGACTCCTTTTATCCAAGTTTAAGGAGTCATTCATTGTTTTGTTTCAGTCATCGTCTTGGTGTAGTTTTAATTTGAGGTGTAATTTCTTGAGGGCCTGAATTATATTGAATGTCTATTGTCTATCTATAAGGGATGCTAATTGTAAGAACACACACACACAATCACTCAAATACAAATACACACAAACACACACACACACATACACACACAAACATATACACATGCACCCAAACATACATATCCATTTTCACACACATACACGCATACACGTACACACACACACACACACACACACACACAAAGTGGCTTCATAGCAACCGCAGGAAATTACACCGATCACCGCCTACAGACAAGCCAAGGTAATCATCAAGCATACACCTGTGTACAGTTCACTACATAAGTGTTCTTCAGTTCCCAGTGAGTCATACGAGGCAATAATAAGTCAACACACTTTAATAAGGACCTTGTGATCGTGAATGAAAATTGAAGGCTTCTGATTCCACATGATCATCCCACGAAACAAGTTCCTTCCACATAGGCAGTGTTTCGTTGCAATATTTGAAGGACTCATTTACCTCCAATTTTCAGACTACATCACAGGCTCCTTCAAGTGTATACCGGAAATCATCCTTATTGTAGTCTGTAAAAACCTTTCCTTTGTAAAAATCCTGAGTACCAAACCCAAAGGTATTATGGGGAAATCCTTTTGTTGGTAAATTGGAAGGTCCTTGATTCCTCCAAACTATGCCACGAAACATATTCCCTGTTAACACCAGTGAAGGCCATCTGTTTTCTGGCATAGTTAGGAGAAATCAGTGGCCTTCTAATTCACCATTAAAAGAGTGTCTCCCTTTATCAACTCTGTAGAGATCGAGTATGTTGAGCATATCGTGTGGGACCAAGTTCGAGTTACGGTAAGATATTTGGAGGCTGGTTGAGGGCAGGTATTCCTTGGCCATGGTTGAGGGTATAATCGTATGAACTGGGTATAATCGTATGAACTGGGTATAATCGTATGAACCGACTTTCTTCCACCTTTACTGGGAGTGTGAAAGTCTCCCTCAGTACTGAATGATGCAGCCAGGACAAAGGGTGTACACAACAGCAGCCCTCACTGATACACCTTTTAACCTTTGTACCAGTAGAGTAACACTGGGTATTCTAAGCAGTATGGTTACACTCCCTTCATAGTATTCAGGGACAGTTTGGGCACCATGTTCCCATGTGGAGTGCCACTGATACTCCTCTTTAGATTTATGTTAAAAGCACAATACCTCCATAATAAGTTTTTTCAAGTTCATAAAATGAGAGGAAGTGTTGCATTACTACCTGTAAATGATAGCACCAGTAACAGGAAGACTTCATAAATGACTTTTCGCTATTACTACTGCGTCTTCAGCTCAGATTCGAAGCGAAACTTCTACCGAACAGTTTCCGTCGACGCCACATCCCTCCACACAATACATTAACATCATACTTGTTATGGTGAGCTTTCTTTATCAAATTTTGGTAATGTATTGATATAATAATAATACCTGGGCTAATAGACAATGAAATAAAATAGGTGAGAGTTCATTGCCCAGCAGATATTTGAAGAAAGAACAATAATGAATATAAATAGTAGATTTCAAACTATACAACTTGAAATAAACATTTTTCTCAGCGTTTCAGCAATGAGGGACTTTTTAATTTATGAAGATGGCTTCGTGTCGAAGTGGAAGGAGTAAACTAATTCAAT
This sequence comes from Petrolisthes manimaculis, assembly GCA_034508575.1. Taxonomy (NCBI): domain Eukaryota; kingdom Metazoa; phylum Arthropoda; class Malacostraca; order Decapoda; family Porcellanidae; genus Petrolisthes; species Petrolisthes manimaculis. Next base: position 38,980 of record JAWZYT010004588.1, read on the forward strand.
TTATACTTGGCAAGGTTTTACCATCAAATGATCCTACTTTAGCAAAAAATATTCTCTCCTTTGTCATGAAGTTTGGAAGGAACTACTTGACATCTTTAGAGGCAAGATGAACCTTCGATATTCCAGGTTTAGAATTAGCTGTACCACCAGAGGATATTATATCTCATGACCTGTATGTTTCGATGTTTGTTTATTTCAGCTACAGTGATGTAATGTAGAATGCAAATGAAATGTCACTGAGGCTATTGGCACTGCAAAGTCGATGGCACTGTGAGATCGGCGGCACCACAAGGTCGGTTGCAATTCGAAGTCGGTGATACTGCGATACCAGCGGCACTACAGCGACGATGGCACTGTGATGTCGGTGACACTGCGATACCAGCGACACTACAGCGACGATGGCACTGTGATGTCGGTGGCACTGCGATACCAGCGGCACTACAGCGACAATGGCACTGTGATGTCGGTGGCACTGCGATACCAGCGACAATACAGCGACAATGGCACTGTGATGTCGGTGGCACTGCGATACCAGCGACACTACAGCGACGATGGCACTGTGATGTCGGTGGCACTGCGATACCAGCGACACTACAGCGACAATGGCACTGTGATGTCGGTGGCACTGTGAGTTTAGAGACATTGTGATGTTGTGAGTTGGGTGGGCGATGTTGTGAACCTAGAGCGACCAACGACAACACCAGTTAATTACTCCTCGACAAGACTGCAACATTCCGAGGGCGTGGAAGCCATGGAGGTCGACCCGAGAACCACACGTCCACCACCATCACCCGACGTGAGAATAATTAAAGGAACAGGTGTTACAGGTGTATGCCCTTAAACCGCACACGTCCCAGCTCTCCTCAGAACACGGCACCAACACAGTACACAAGAGAAATTACGAAATAGCAACTGTTTCCCGGCGGACCAAAGTAGAAATGACAACATAATTACAAAACGGAGGATGACATAACAATAAAAAAATTCACTAAAGCAAGGATAGCGTAGATTTGACAATATAATATTCCTATGACGATTGAGTATACCATAGCAACTGATTCCTGGGAGAGTGCATCTATGTGTGAACTTCAGAGGAAAATTTAATGATTACAAAACAGACGATTGAGAGTAACAATATAAAATGAATCTCACCCATCTAAGAAAGATGTAAAAGTCACAGAGGCACCAATCAAAATGTATAATACGGTAGATATAAGTATTCAGTATCGTGATTTGGAACATAGCCAGAATGTGGAAAGAAAACCTCATTAAATTTTGTTTTTGGCCACATTTGACGCAACTCATTAAAGATTAATTGTTCCTTTATCTTGAAGTAGCAGTAACTAATGACGTTATTTACTTTTTACATCATCAGACAAAAAAAGAGGCCTACAGAAAATAAAACACACCCCTGAGTCACACCAGTACAGACAAACTCCATCAACGCTGGTGACCCTAAGTATCTGCCTATTAATTAAGGGAATCGTACAGTGTTGGTAAATCTGGAGCAACTGATTCCTCCAAACTATTCCTAGCAACAGAACACTATTATATTTGCTCCTGTGATTCTGTTTCCATGCATACTTTGGAGGAATCAAGGTGCTCTAATAAAACGAAAGTATACTCTCCCCAAATAAGACCAAAGCACCAAATATTTTATGAGGAGAACCTATTATTAATATACTTATAATAAAGGCTACGGATTCCCACAATATATCCCACGAAACAAGTCACGCTGATGTTAATAATAAGTTATTTGTTTCGTGTCTTTCTATGGAGGATTCAATAGCCTTTTGAATTACAACACAGAGGTTCTAAAGATTTCAGTCTTCATAATATTATAATGCAAAAAATTACAAAGTTTTCATAAGTATGGTGTGTTTTGTATTGAGTTTTATTACTTTTGCCAGAAGAGAAGAAGGCTAAAGGATTGAGATGAGGCAGTACAAAGTAAAAAGGGAACGTGCAGTATGTTGTGGGTAAATGGGAAGGTTAATTAATGATTCCTTCAAATAAAACAATGAAACAAGATTTTCTACTATAATTATTGTCCCTATTTTTGTTATTGTTGCTGTTATTGCTGTTTGTTGTTAATGTTATTTTTGTATAGTCATTGAAGTACAAGTAGTCTGATTCCGAGGCTAGATAGGAAAAAACAGGAGTCCTTCAAATTAACCACAACAAAAACAGGAATCCTTCAAATTAACCACAACCAAAACAGGAGTCCTTCAAATTAACCACAGCCAAAACAGGAATCCTTCAAATTAACCACAGCCAAAACAGGAGTCCTTCAAATTAACCACAACCAAAACAGGAATCCTTCAAATTAATCACAGCAAAAATAATCACAATAATTAATTTTTTAGTAGAGTGTTGGTAAATCTTCAGCAAATAATTCCTCCAAAATAATCCGAGCAACAGATCACCATTACTTTTGTTAATGTAGACAATATTTACAGGCATACTTTGGAGGAATCAAGGATCTCCATGAATACCAAAAAAAAAAAGATCAAAAGTGGAGTTATTACCCCCTTAGCCAAACAAACAAACAAATAAATAAACAAATAAATAAACAAACAAACAAACAAACAAAACAAACAAACACGAAAGGAACCAACCGAACCGGACCACACATACATACGGATACGGATACGGATAATGAAGAAGACGTCCCCGATATAATGACGCCAAAGCCCCCCCCTCCCCCCCTCCTCTTTATATATGCTAACCGGAGCGTATCCAACCTAGCCTAAGAAACGGATAATTTGTGAGCAGGGCCGCATGTTATCTCGGTTCTACAAGGCCCCATTATCCACAATATAGGCACCATCACAAAATATTACACCCACACACACACACACCAAAAAATGGCACGTGTTATTTTTTTTTATTTTTATTTTTTTTTGGTCTGTATTTTTTTTTTTTTTTTTTTTTTTTGTTCTTGGTCTGTATTTGACTTGATGATATTCGTGACCTGCCAACCAGCCACGGACGTCTTTTACTCTCTTTCTCTTTTTCCTATGACATTTTTTTTTTTTTTATTGTGTGTGTGTGTGTAAGTGGAGGTGGAAATGTGTGTGTGTGTGTGTGTGTATGTGTGTGTAAGAGGAGGTGGAAGTGTGTGTAAGTACAGTATGATTATGTGTGTGTGTGTGTGTGTGTGTGTGTGTGTGTGTGTGTGTGTGTCAGACCGGGAAAACAGCGTGAAATGGCCGGTAAAAAGTCCATTTCGTGTAGAGTCCTTGGTCATTACACACCGGACCATGTATGTACAGTAACTATGTATGTATGTATGTATGTACAGTAACTATGTATGTATGTATGTATGTACAGTAACTATGTATGTATGTATGTATAGCATGAAGTACAGTAGTCGAGTGTATGTATGTACAGTTGCCAAAAAAGGTATTGTGACAAATCTTGATAGAACTTTAACCCTAGTAATATCCACAACTATTTGTAGGAACTATAAGCATGTATAACAGAAGGAAATATACATATCATTCTGTAATACACACTTATAATTCCTACAAACAATTATGGACATTAATATATTTAATGTTGTATCAATAGTTGTCGCAGTACCTTTTTTGGCAACTGTACATATGTATGTATGTATAGCCTGAAGTATAGTAGTCAAGTGTATGTATGTTTGTATAGCATGAAGTTTAGTAATAGTGTGTATGAACGTATGTATGTATGTATGTATGTATAGCCTGAAGTGTAGTAGTTGAGTGTATGTATGTATGTATAGCATGAAGTTTAGTAGTAGGTAGTGTGTATGAACGTATGTATGTATGTATAGCCTGAAGTATAGTAGTAGTGTGTATGAACGTATGTATGTATGTATGTATAGCCTGAAGTGTAGTAGTTGAGTGTGGCAGGAAATGATTCTTTTTGCCACCTGGTGGAGTTTTCACAGAGTACCTTTACTACCTTGTGTAACTGTTACCAAAGGTGGTCTCGTCCGGGTAACGGCTTGCGTAACGGCCTCCTTTTCACGCTTCATGTGACTATAATGTTACACTAGGCTATATATATATATGTATGTATGTTTATATTTAGAAAGAATATTTTTAACTAGTTTTTTTTTTCCATGTCAAAAAAAATATATATATATATGTGTGACTTTTAATTAAGGACCTTGTGATTGTGTATGAGAATTGGTGGCTTCTGATTCCTCCTGACTATACCACGAAACACGCTCCTTCCCTAGTGTTGGTGTTTCTCTGCAGCAATTGAAAGACTCATTTTCCTTCAATTTTCAAACTACTGAAGGAGGACGAAAAGAAAACCAATGTGATTCTTCCAGTGGATCTAATTAAACTCAGAGAAATTTTTTTTTTTTTTTTTTGGTTCTCCTGTGGTATAACATCGTCTGGCATTAGTTCATATAAATTACCGAAAAAACAAATGTATGATGATGTTAGTAAGTTAATTAAAGAACGGGGAAAGATATCACACTCATGCAGCCTTTTAGATTGAAGTTTATTCTTACAAAGACATAAATAACATGATTAATTAAAGACAAAATATTGCTTCTTTACACATAAATTGGCTAATCTTTAAAAGTTGATATTTCTTTATGTTTAATCTGACCGCTTAGATGAAATGGGAACTTAATTTTATACCTGTTTCCGATAATAAGAAAACCCCATTGTATGTAGGCTACTATATTGTATAATTTTTATTTTATTTTATATTATGGTAGAAGAGAGCTGAGATATCTGTGCTGGATATATATACACACACACACACAGTATATTTAACCAGTCTTTGATAATGATAAAAATACCTAATTGTAGATCACTCTATTCTTAAATGCATCGAAGAAGTAATATATACGATAGACCAGAATTGGAATGACTGTCGTGGATATGAATGATTTTTTTTTTACTATTAATTTCTAGTGATAAAACTGCATTGAATTAATAAAGAAATAGTAATCTATTCTTAATTAAAAGCATTGAGAAAGAACTACGGTTGACCAGAGTTGGGATGGCTGACACACACACACACACACACACACACACACACAGGCAGGCTGGCTGGCTGGCTTACCTCGGCCCATGCACGGAGGCGGCCATTTTCTAAGGGTGCCCCGTTGGTCCCCCGTTGGGCCATGGGTTAACTCCCCCCCCCTTCCCACCCCCCTTAGTCACACCTCCCCCCTCTCCCTTCCCCCCCCCCCCTCTCTCTCCCTTCTGACCACTACATTTCTCTCCCCCCTTTTTTTATGTAGCTGAGATGAAGGTTTGAGGTAGCTGGGATGAAGGTTGGAGGTAGCTGGGATGAAGGTTGGAGGTCGCTGGGATGAAGGTTTGAGGTAGCTGGGATGAAGGTTGGAGGTAGCTGGGATGTAGGTTGGAGGTAGCTGGGATGAAGGTTTGAGGTAGCTGGGATGTAGGTTGGAGGTAGCTGGGATGAAGGTTGGAGGTAACATTCCCACTTCTCTTTAATTTACTTTCTTAACTTCATCGTTGCTGTCACTAATACACTTTATTCCACTACTAAAACTTACACTCCTAGTTGTTAAGAGAGCAATTATTTTTGAGCCAGTTAAAAAAAGAAGGGAAGAAAGGAAGGAAGAAATAGGAAGGGAAGGAGGGAGAAGAAAAGCAGCACCAAGGGCTTCTGATTTCTCCAATTTATGCCAGGAAATTTTTTTATATCTCAATTATACGAGTAGGAAATGTGTGTCAAAGCATTACTTGGAGGTTCAAGCTGTCCTTCAAAACTCCCATGACATAATTATGATGTACCAAACCATTCGAAACTTCAACAAGACCTGAACACAAACTTTGGGTAACTATACGACTGTAATTCTTTCTGTATACCTTAGGAAGTATTACTAATAAACTCGTAATATTTGTGTCTAGAACAGAACTCCTCGTGACTACTCTGTGTGCCAAAGGATGGGGTGAGTTGGGGTGGAGTCTACCCAAATTTCTGCCCTTTCCTGTTATTATAATTTTCGATGTTGGTTTGCCATCTTGTATGTATGTACCTAAGTGCTGTCTAAGTGCAACTGTGTAAGTCCCATTTGCAAATATAATCATCTAAAGCACCTACATTTCCATCTTAGTTGTTCACTGTGCTCCTTTCATTTCCTTTCTCCTTGTTCACCTTACAGTGTCATCAGCTATACCGTACTTTCTTGAATAGTTACTATGTATATAATCTTATTACGTTTCATACCACTAAGTGTACATTTTTCTCCATTACTATTTCATTACAGCCGCTATTTTTATTCTCCTACCACTGTCTGATCAATTTCCTTGTGTGTGATTATTCTCAAATCACTGTCTCATCACTTTCGCTATATTAAACTCTTCCACTTAAGTCCCACCGCATTTACTGCACATATATTCTCATCACTATCTCATGATTACCACGCTTCTTCCTCCAAAACCACCACCTCTCTCACCACCTTCCAATTACGGATTTTCAGTTCTCTCTCACACCACCAACATTACTATCACCACCACATTCACTACTACTACTACAACTACTACTACAACTACTACTACAACTACTACTACTATTACTACCAAAAGACATCACCACCACTACTAAAAAAGGAATGACACTCAACATTATATCCCACAAACATTACTATTTTTTTTTTACCACCAACTACCAATACCAAATTTATCATCAAATGTCTCATCGCCATTACAGCACTAACAAAAAAAACATCTATCTTCACCACCACCACCACCCTTAAAGTCAACTCTCACCTTTCTTTTTACCTCTCATTATCATCTTTCACCATCACCTCTCACTCTCCACCTTTCACCATCACCTCTCACTCTCACCTTTCACCATCACCTCTCATTCCCACTCTCACCACTCCTTTCCCTGTCACCAAAAATACTTCTTCTTTTCGTGTTCTTCCTCTCACCTGCTGATTATAACTCGTAACTGTATTGCTTCCTGCTTGCTATCTGTCAGCTTGCCTGCTCTTCTGCTGTAATGGAAGCTCAAGCTACTTATTTGGGTCGAAAAAAAAGTCACTTCCTGCCTGCTTGCCTGCTTGTATATAGCTTGCGTGTACTGTAGTGAATTTGTGTGTGCGTGTGAATGTATGTGTGTGTGTGTGTGTGAATGTGTGTGTGAAAGTATGTGTTTGTATGTGTGTGTGTGTGTGCGTGTGTGTGTAATTAGGTGCATACGGTTCGTAAGTGGAAATGAGTGTTGCATTAATTTTTTATGTCCTGGTACTTACTGTGTGTGTGTGTGTGTGTGTGTGTGTGTGTGTGTGTGTGTCACGATGTACGCTGTCCTTTGTCTAAAAATACGTGTGTGTTGCCGTGTAGGAGTGAGTATATATCTTGTGTATTAAAATTTGCTCGTATGTATGTATGTATGTAGTTGGTGAGTGGTGTTGTTCCTATTGTTGGTGGTAATTCAGGAGCAACTGATTATTCCAAACTACTCCAAAGAACAGGACACCATTAGTCTTGTTCATCTGGTCCTGTTTCCTGTCAAACTTTGGAGGAATCAATGCCCTTTAATGCACAAAATGTATACTTGATATTCCCTGAACTGGTAAGAGTATTCGAGAACCTGACAGAGTAAGTAAGTAGGTAAATTTAAAAAAATACTTAAATCTTTTTGTGTAAATGTGAGTGTGCAATTTTAAGTGTGTATTAATCTGAATATGTAGTAAATCTGAGTGTGTAAATGTGTGTGTGTATAAATGTGTGTGTGTATAAATGTGTGTGTGTATAAATGTGAGTCTGTAGTGTAAATGTGTGTGTGTGTAAATCTGAGTGTGTATAAATCTGAGTATGTATAAATCTGAGTGTGTAGTATATCTGTGTGTGAGTGTGTGCGTGTGCAAGCAACATTATTTTTGTTTAGGATGCACCTCAGTTTTATCCAGTGTATTGTAAAGACATATCATATCCGGATGTCATTATCAAACAGAGGAAAGCAGCCAAAATATATATCCCAGTATACGTCCAGTTGCCTAATAATAAGAATGTTCATAGCCTTGTAACTATTAGAGTGAGGAGAGTAGGGAAGGTGTGATATATACAGCTGATGGTATAATGGTACCTGAGGTGTCTGTGATATTACTCGTATGTACTGTATGTGTTAATTAAGGGCCCGTGTGATGTAGTTAGAATATTGGAGGTAAATGAGTCCTTCAAATGTTGCCACGAACCACCAACAAAAAGATAGGAGCTTGTTTCGTGGTATGATGAGGGGGAATCAGAAGCCTCCAATTTTCATACATGATCACAGGGTCCTTAACTTGACTCAGGCAGGCTGGTGATTGCTCCAAACACTACAGCAAACAAACCCACATCTGTCTATAGTGAAGGGGTTGGTTTGTGGAACAGTTTGAAGAAATTAAACTCTTGCTAATTGAAAACGATTCAGATAATCATAAGGTATTCAGATAATATTTATTTCAGGAGTGTTTTTCAAGATCAAGCCATACTGAATTATATAATATCTTACTATTTTCTTCACACTTTTATCATATTTACTGTATTCTATGGTCACAAAACAATATATAATTTAATGTATATAATTTCCCTACTTCTCTTCCTCGCTCTCATCTCATATTGTATTGAATTTTATGGTCACGAAAATAGGGAAAAGAAATAAAGATGAAATTATCGCCAGGAACCAAAATTAGTCTACGTATTCGCCCTGCCATCATTGACATTTTCCCATTACGTTCCTTCCTGGTTGTCGGTGTATGGAGCGACTCGCCTTACACACCACAATAGACCAAATGTACGACAAGAACCCGCTGCTGTATCAGTTGTAGGAGAAGGCGAACCAACACTCAATTAAGATGGATGGTTATCTCACCTTGGAAGCCTACAGTATATATACGAGGGGGAAAAACTACACCACACTACAGTATATACGAGGGGCGACACACTACACTACACCACACTACAGTATATACGAGGGGCGACACACTACACTACACCACAGTATATACGAGGGGCGACACACTACACTACACCACACTACAGTATATACGAGGGGCGACACACTACACTACACCACAGTATATACGAGGGGCGACACACTACACTACACCACAGTATATACGAGGGGCGACACACTACACCACACTACAGTATATACGAGGGGCGACACACTACACTACACCACAGTATATACGAGGGGCGACACACTACACTACACCACAGTATATACGAGGGGCGACACACTACACTACACCACACTACAGTATATACGAGGGGCGACACACTACACTACACCACACTACAGTATATACGAGGGGCGACACACTACACTACACCACACTACAGTATATACGAGGGGCGACACACTACACTACACCACACTACAGTATATACGAGGGGCGACACACTACACTACACCACACTACAGTATATACGAGGGGGAAAAACTACACTACACTACACTACATTGTGACTAAATAACCAATCAGGTGTTTCTTACTGCTCCAGACCACGACGATATTTATACACTTTATGAAGCGTGTGTGGTGAAGGATATGTTTGTTTTGGTAACTAACAATGTGCTTCTTGGTGAGGATGGTTAATAAGGGACCCTGTGATGTAGTCAGAAAATTGGAGATAAATGAGTCCTTCAAATATTGCCACGAAACACCACCTATATGGAAAGGAGCTTGTTTCGTGGCATACTCAGGAGGAATCAGAAACCTCACAATTTTTATCCACAATCACAGGGTCATTAAACTCTGTGTGGTGAGGGACTGACAATATTAGTGATGGTGTGTGATGATGATGGTAATAATGATGGTGATGATCGTGGACATGGTGATTACAATGATGATATGGCACTCGTTAATATGGTGAAGAAGATGATGACAATGATGATGATGGAAATGATGATAGTGATAATGATAATAGTGGTGATGATGATAGCACTTATGATGGAAATGATGATAGTGATAATGATAATAGTGGTGATGATGATAGCACTTATGATGGAAATGATGATAGTGATAATGATAATAGTGGTGATGATGATAGCAATTATGATGGAAATGATGATAGTGATAATGATAATAGTGGTGATGATGATAGCTGTACTTGCTGTGATGAGTGACTGACAATGATAGAGTTGGCGGTGGTGATAATGACTATGGTGAGTGTTGTAAGGGTGAGGAGGAGGAGGAGGAGGAGGAGGAGGAAGAGGGGGAAGGGGAGGAAGAGGAGGAGGAGTAGGAGTAGGAGGAGGAAGAAGAATAGGAGGAGGAAAAGGAGGAGGAGGAGGAAGAAGAATAGGAGGAGGAAAAGGAGGAGGAGGAAGAGTAAGAGTAGGAGTAGGAAAAGGAGGAGGAGGAAGAGTAAGAGTAGGAGTAGGAGTAGGAGGAGGAGTAGTAGCAGGAGGAGGAAAAGGAGGAGGAGTAGAAACAGACGAAGAAAATGAGTGACGGAGGTTGACAAAAAGTGTGACAAAATAATGCCTAATGTGCGGTGATGGGTGCTACTCAACTCTCCCCGGGAAATAAGAACCCAAATCTCTACACTTAGCGAGAAATTGAGGCGACAGACGAAGACACGAACGGAAAGACAGAAGAGTGCATTACTGACCACCAGAAATGCATTGTTATAGATGGAGTTGGTGTTATGGTGTTGGTATAGATAATAATAATAATAATAATAATAATAATAAACAAAATAATAATAAACAAAATAATAATAAACAAAATAATAATAATAATAATAATAATAATAATAATAATAATAATAATAATAATAATAATAATAATAATAACAACAATAATAATAACAAAAAGATTAAACAATGAAATATGCCGATGAATACACCAATATTTACAGAAAATAATACACTTTCCCTCAGGTTTTCAAAATAGAATTCTTGGCAGCTTGACACAGTGTACAGACATGCATCCATCCATCCATCCACCCCCTCCCTTATTAGCAACAAGAGTGATTGGAGGAGAATGAGACGATGAGGAGAGGTCGGAAGTGAACCAAGTATGTCGTAGTAAGGGTAAAACGATAGAAAGG
>JAWZYT010004588.1:55000-106927 GCA_034508575.1 Petrolisthes manimaculis
TGCCTAGAATACAGTAGACGCCATGACGCTAAAAGTGCGCAGTCATACCTAAAATTCAATGTTCCCCATCATACTTAAAAATGTACTCTCATGTTTTTTTCTACACTATACGTAGTTGAAAGTATTCTTATATACTCGTACGATATCACACTTAGATTTCAATATACACAATCACTCCTAGAACACAGAACGTACGTTATCATAACTGGATAATTATAAATAGTCTCTATCTTATCAGGATTATAGTGCGGTATCTAGAATAATGTTCAACACGATATCACATGCATCTGCTGTGTAATAAAAACATTTGCAATTACGTTCAGGAAAACAACAGAAAGAACAGTTCAAATATATGTTTTTACGTGTTTTTATTTTCCTATCAGACTGAATATAATCTTAAGTTTCAAATACATCAGTTTTTAAGACACTAATACAAAAATATGCAATGAGATATTTTTTTCCCTTCAATACTTTGGGGTTTAAAGAAAATACAGTAATGTCACGCTAGATATATGTAATATTAAATTATTGTATTAATCTATGTTTATTAAGTTCATTATATAATTTTTATTGATGTATTTATTTACTTGGACTTGTCATTTGCCCAATGATTAGAACAGAATATATTTAGTCATATATCCATAGAGAGAAAAAGAAGAAAAGGTTCTGAATGATTAGAACAGAAATAATTTTAATCACATATCCACAGAGAAAAAGAAGAAAAGGTTCTGAATGATTAGAACTGAAATAATTTTAATCATACATCCACACTGAGAGAAAGAGAGAGAGTAAAAAAAAAAATAAAGGTTCTGAATATGCCACATTCCCTGGCTGGCAAAAAATAGTAAAGGTGTAAGTAAGTTTGCCCTCAGCTCTCATTACAATCAACACCATCAAAGCCATCACCACCACCACCACCACCACCATCATCATCACCATCAGGGCCCCATTTTATCCATTTTCTAAGGACTCCAGGGGACAAACGATCCACCTGGTTCATCCTGGCTTCAGTTCTCACACTTTATCACACACACCCTATATACTTACGCCATGAGGAGGATCGTGATTGGTGGATATAGTGTGTATAAGCCAACCGATCTTCATTCCACAGTACCAGACATATAGAATCTTTCTTTATCCTTCACTAGTACATAGAACTGCTTTCAAAGTATACTAAATGAACCAACTGTTACATTTCCCAGGGGTACATCAGATTCATGCATATCTCTCCTTCCACTACAAGAGCTCCATTATATATATATATATTTTTTTTTTTCCCAGTCCATTACAAAATCTGGTACCGTATTTACTACTATAGAAGGTTACAACACTGAGTTTCTTCCTATAACGCTGTATGGCCTAAGGCGGGTTGGGACTCGACTGAATGTACTTTACGTAGAAGAAGTGAAGAATGTGTGAAAAATGAAGAAGTGAGGAATGTGTGAAAAATGAAGAAGTGAGGAATGTGTGAAAATCCAATGGAGTCACAATATCATGTACAGTCACGAACACTAGTAAGTATTCAATCGTGCCTCGAGTACCTATATAGAGACAATAAATAAATAAATAAATAAATGCACAATTAGATCTCCATTGGAATGACTTCTTTGGTGAATTGGACTGTTCAAAATACCTAGAGACAGTAATTAAATAGATGCACAATAACATCACCATTGGTTAATATTACTTCGTTTATAAGCTTCAACCCAAACTGTACACTTATTATTGCTCGTGACTGTACTACCTATATACCATGGTGTACAGGAGCCACACAACATGTACAGTATTACAACATGTACAGTATCATTATTACCAGTACTGTCATTGCTTCAGGTACCAGGAACTCCAACACACAGACATACACATACTCCACTGTACGACTAAATGGAAGAACTCATAATAATGGAAGCCGAGGGATGGAGGATACTATGATAATGATATAATGGTTAGGTATACACGGGAATCACCAGACCAAACACGCAAAATATACCCGCGCATACCTCACATTATCCTCCAGCTGGGGTGTTACATAAAGCAAAAAAATATACCAAGTGGCGTGTTTTGTGAAGGGAAATGATCAGACTTCTCATTCAGTATACCGATGCTAACAACAGGCCTGGAGACAACAAACTACCGGCCAGGGTGAGACTTGTGAGAGAAAATGCTTGTGGTGGACGTAACAGTGGTGGTGGTGGTGGTGGTGGACTGGTGGTGGTGTATATATTGAGGACACTCCCTTGTTGGTGTTGTTGTTGTTGTTGGTGTTGGTGTTGGTGTTGATGGTGGTGAAGGTGTTGTTGTTGGTGTTGTTGATGGTGGTGTTGGTGTTGTGTTTATGGTGGTGGTGTTGTGTTGGTGGTGGTGTTGTGTTGGTGGTGTTGTTGTGCTGATGGTGTTGTTGTGCTGGTGGTGGTGGTGTGCTGGTGGTGGTGTTGTGTTGTTGGTCATTGTGGTGATGGGTGGGTAGGTAAGTTGGAGTTAGAAGAAGGTCTCACAGTACTCGAGGCAAGGAAAATTATGATCTGAGAAGATTGTGGAAAATGAGTTCTGTCACACACCTTACATGGGGCACAGACACACACACACAGTACATGTACTACTCGCTCTTATATTCACACAAAATTACACACACACACACACACACACACACACACACACACTGGGAATCTAAAGGATATGTTTAAAATACTGAACACATACACACACATCTTAGGAAAACCCTAGACTCACTGCCACATTATACACTTATAAAACATACCCTACAAAGTCATTCACATACACAGTATCATACACACGGACATACATACATTCACAAGCTTCTTATTATAATTTTACCTACACACACACACACGCGCGCACACACACACGCACGGCTGAAGACGAAGCTGAGCGAGGTGTTTCAGAGGTGCTTCCTAAAGGGTGTTATTTGGGGCCGTGGATATTTGCGCGGGTCCTCGTCATCCTCAGATCATGTCACCCCAAATGTCGCCAAACTGCAGTGATGAGGGACCATAACGAGACCGTAAATAATACCCAATGGTTCAATATGTTAAGGCCGAAGACTTTACTTGGCCGACAGGGGACGTTTCTTTTATTTCCTTCACAACTGGGCTTGGTTTTATTCACATAATGAGTCCCTGGACAAAAATCAGAGCTGACGATATGCTGGAAATTCCCCGATAAAGGCAGAGTGCGGTCAAAATACGACTTCCCTTACGACTACCAGGAAAGTGCCGCTTTGCCACAGCCACTAGCCAGCCAGCCAGCAAACTTGGAAGGAAACCAAAGCAGCCTGCCAGCCAACCAGCCAATATAAAAAGGTACCACTGACACTCTGGTATTGTAGTGTACCATTCATTAAGGGAATATTACAACAGAACATTTTCCTTCATCCTCCTATCAAACTAAAGCTTTCCCCGTTCTCCAGCTATACACAAATGGAGGGAGGACACACGAGAGGAAGGACGGAGCAAGTGCACCACAAAGACGGGGAAGCAAGATCAGTGTATGTGAAAGATATCTATTATTTATTGTCTATTAATTGTATAAATCCTAATAACTGAATGTTCCACTGTACTATGATTTAACCACACATCTCTCTAACCATCCCACTATGACAACAACACAATTAGACAAAAGACTCACTCTTTCCTATTTTCTGTACGATTATCACGAGAAATTCTTCATATGACGAAACCCCATTTCCACATCTCAGACTAAATTTCAAACCATATGCCATATTTCAACACACACACACACACACACACTCACACATATATATATATATATATATATATATATATATATATATATATATATATATATATATATATATATATATATATATATATATATATATATATATATATATATATATATATATATATACACACACACACACACACACATACACAAACACACATCAAACTTCACTGGGGCCATTTGACTGCATTATTAAGTCTGTTTTCCCGAGTAGACGAACCTGACAGAAAGGGACAGAAAGGGACAGAAATGAGCCTGAAAACACCAACCAGCGGCCGTGTGAGCTCAGGTAAATGACACACTCAGGTAGCCCAAACCAAATGACAACCAACTCTTATCCACGCCATCCATCCATCCATCCATCCATGTACAGTCGGCCTCAGAAATTCATACACATCTCATTAGTTATTAAAGGGGGTCTTTATTCTGTACTTACTGTATGTAGGCATTGTTTGTATTGTTGACTGATTCATGTAGGAGCCATATATAAAAATTACTAGAAATGTTTAGTGTTAGGACAATAATAATAATAATAATAATAAAAGTAGTAGTAATAATAATAATAACAATAACAATACTACCACTACTACTACTACTACTACTACTAATAATAATAATAATACCGGTAGCTACAATTGAAGTAATAGTATATAATAATAATAATAATAATAATAATAATAATAATAATAATAATAATATTGATATATTACTCTCCCTACTATATACACACACGACCTCTTCCTCCAACAACAACAATAAACACTGAAATCCATCCACCTTGTCTGTCTCCCTGGCCTCCCACTTAGCCATGCAAATTTAAGGTGGGCTCAGGAGTTGATTGGCAGCGTGACACACATACACACACACACACACACACACACACACACACACACATACTCTGGTGGTCGCTTCTTGAGGTCACCTGCCCTGACTATTTATTAACTCCCAGGGAACCTACAATTACACTCGAGTTACCAGGACAGACTAATTGTTGCTCTTTCTGTGTAAACATCCCAAGTGGGGTCGTACGTTGGTGAGTGAGGTGCGTCAGGCTGTTTAATTGACTTACTGACTTGCTGACTGACTGACTGAATGAATGACTGACTGGCAAACTGGCTGAATGTATAGTTAACTGAATTAATCTGTGGTAGACTGACTAACTGACTAACTGACTAACTGACTGACAGATTATGAGGCTGGCTGTTTGCTTTTCTTTAGAGGAATCAGCAAGTTACTTTAGTCTGACGTCATGTTGTCAATTAGAAAACCATGATATATATTTTAAGTCAAGCACCAAAATATGATAATAAGACTGATGGAAAAAGTCATAGGATAAGTTCAAGGTCATGAATTAATTATGTTAATAGATAAAAACACAGTTAGTCACATCGTTGCATACCGGTAATTACTTAATATATATTCCAAAAAAAAACAAAAAAAACACACACATAGTATACATGAAATATAATAATGCCAATGAAGTCAGAACAAGAAGAAATATAATTAATTTGAATGAGTAATATACGAAAACAGAACAAAGTAAAAACAGATAGAGAAACAATGGAATACTTTAAAGGTGATGACAGGAAGGAAGGAGATAATGATGATGATAATGATGATGATAAGATGTGAGGGGAAGGGATTGAGATAAAAAGGGAAGAGAGAGAGAGAGAGAGAGAGAGAGAGAGAGAGAGAGAGAGAGAGAGAGAGAGAGAGAGAGAGAGAGAGAGAGAGAGAGAGAGAGAAGGACAGGGAAGGAGGATAATTTTGTAGGAAGTGCTACCGTAGGGTTAATAAATTGTGGTGAGAACGTCGAAGGTGTGAATTTAGTCACGTCACTTCACACACACACACACACACACACACACACACATAGTCACACTTACACACACACACATAGTCACACTTACACACACACACACAGTCACACTTACACACACACATATATAGTCACACACATACACACAACACACATATACACACAAAGATATAGATATATACATTTACACACACTTACTCATACACGGAAAGATAGACACACACACACACACACACACACACACACACACACACACACACACACACACACACACACACACACACACACACACACACACACAAACACACACTTATACATTACCATTTGATAATCAGAAGAAACAACACCACAAAATTAATATGGAATACGCATGTGATGAGAGACAAGAGTGTTTGTGTGAGCCAGCCAGCCAGACAACTATTGCTTATGTGAAGGCCCACGTATCTTCACACACGAGGCATAATATATATATAGTCTGAAATATCCTTACGATGAAATACAATAAAAAAAAAAAAAAAAAAAAAAAAAAAAAAATACAGTAAAAAAAAAAAAAAAAAAGCAAAAATAAATACAGTAAAAATACAGTAAAAATAAAAAGTTAAAATAAAAACAGTAAAAATGTATGCAGTAAAAAAACAATGCCGATAAATACCGTACAAATTAATACAGTAAAAATAAATGCAGTAACAAAATTAGATAAATTACAATTCGAAATGTTCTGGACTTAAAGAAGCGTGAGTTAAAATGTGTAAGGTATGGTCACATTGAAATACAAGCAAGGCCTTATGAGGAAATACAGAAAAATTAAATATATGTTAATTGCAATTCTGTGGATGTAGGTGTGAATTGAAATGTGTACGATATAGTGGCCTTGTATGAATGTTATTATTATTATTACTATTATTATTATTATTATTATTACTATTTTTAATACTGTTATTATTATTATTATTATTATTACTATTATTAGTATTTATTTTAGTGCTATTATTATTATAATATTTATTTTTATTACTATTATTATTGTTATTATTATTATTAATGAAGTAATATAAGAAACTTTATTGGTTATCTAGGCTATGACGATGACTCGAACATTTATATAAAGTCTACGGAGTCATGACACCAGACATCGCTCATTCATCACTTAGCACTTATATTTTCTAACCTGCGGGCTAATAATCTCACTAAAGACGCTGTTACACGCTGTTTTTAGACTTTGTTCTGTAGTGTACGGTTCATAAACTAGTGAAGAGAGACATTTTAGACATTATTGGGTGAGAGCGAGAGCAGGAACGACTCGTAACTGAAAAGAGAAAGGAAATATGAAACTAATGAAGTATTATTTATTTCCTGGTTTCCGATCCAAATCTTAAATTCGTGTGAAGGAAGGTTGGTAGAGATGCACGGAAAGAGACCAACAACAGTCACTGCTCTGGGCATCTCGGGTATACCTGTGACTTCCCTACTCTATATATGTCACTATATAATGTGTCTATCACAAGCACTCGTTCCCACCTTCCATCATTCGTCCGTCCTGGAGTTATTCTCGCTTCGTACAAATTTCATGCGTCATATAAATATATATATTTATACATATATATATATTCTCTTTTATTCTTTTTTTTTTCATATACAGGAAGACGTGACAAGCCTTAGATTAACCAAAGGAAGGAGGAAAATGTGGTGGCGTGATTCCCTCTTTAGGTCGTGATGAGAACAGGACAACCCGTAGAGTTTTCCTCCCTAGTAATATACCTGCACCGCAAATATATGTATGTACAGTCGGACAAAAATATATTGGAACCACCTTACGGATGATTTGTTGTATTTAATTTCAAGGTAAGCATGGTTCCAATATATAATAAAATGGAACCACCTTATGGATAATTGCATTTAAGGATGGTTCCACTATTTATCTATTTATTATTTTGCCGACTGTACATCTATCTTGAAATAAATATAGGACAGCATGAGAGGATAGAAATAGGACGGCAGCAGCAGCAGGTTGTAACGCCAAGTAGCCTCGCGTGTTACCACCTCATCACTGACCTAAACCAGGAATACCAAGGTCGCCTCCACTGGTACTGACTGGCAAGGGGGCTGGAGGATGGGGGACGGATGTAAGGTGAAGATTGACAGGGGAATGGAGGTTGGGGGACGGAGGTTAGGTGAGAATTGACAGGGGAATGGAGGTAGGGGAAGAAGGTAGGGGACGGATGTAAGGTAAAGATTGACAGGGGAATGGAGGTAGGGGGGACGGATGTAAGGTGAGTATTGACAGGGGAATGGAGGTAGGGGGGACGGATGTAAGGTGAGTATTGACAGGGGAATGGAGGTAGGGGGGACGGATGTAAGGTGAGAATTGACAGGGATTAGAGGATGGTAAATAAACAGGAGGCAGAATAAAAGTGGAATGGAGTGGAAGAGTGAAATGTGGGGTTTAGGATAGAGGTTAAAATATAGAGGGGAATGAGTTAGGGGATAAGGGCAAGGTGTAGTCTGACAGAGGGAAGGGGGACAGGGACATGGGCAGAGAGTAGGGGTTGGCAAAGAGGCAGGGGACAGAGATTATAGTTGGGGGGAAGTAGACAGCAGAGGGCATGAGAATGAGGGTATAAGGAGGGGGCACAGGACAGAAGAAGCAAGCAGAGGGTATAGAAGGCGAGGGACAAGAGGTATAATACAATGGTCAAAGAGAAAAATGTTGGTGTAGAGGGAAGAGGACAAGTGACAGGGTGATGGGAACATGTGACAGTGGGTCGTGTAGAGTGGATAAAGTATAGTTAGTATGAAGCAAAGAGAAGGTATAGAAGGGACAAGAGATAGTATGAAGAAAGAAGGAATAGGGAATATGAGGTAAACTAACGGCTAAGTGAGACAGAAGTAATTATGGTTCACTTCTTAACTCTTTTAACAACAGATGACGTCAGTTTATTTATTATTTTTTCTCTGACTGCGAATAGACGATGATTTCTAGTCACACACACACACACACACACACACACACACACACACACACAGGAGCTTAATCATTCTTACCTCTTACCCAACAAGCTATGATAAAGATTAAACCATTACATATGACGGGAAAATGCCAGTGGTGTGTAAGAGGTTAACGTATGGGCCTATGACGCTAAGCTCAACATAATACTCACACACGAGTAACAACACAAAGAGCAAAGAAGATAAAAGACCCATAAAGCACCGTCATGCACAGAATAACATGCACGTGACGAAGAGTGTGATGGACTGTAAATATAGTCTAATAAGGTGGAGTCACGTGAAGGGCAGAGGAGTAGAGTGGGTCAAATTGAATACACCGTGATAAAGTGTATGGGGGAAGGAAGGTAGGAAGGAAGGTAGGAAGGAAGGTGGGTGTAGTAATAATAATAATAGTAGTAGTAGTAGTAGTATTAGTAGTTGTAGTTTTAGTAGTAGTAGTAGTTTTAGTAGTAGTTTTAGTAGTAGTAGTAGTTTTAGTAGTAGTTTTAGTAGTAGTTTTAGTAGTAGTAGTAGTAATAGTAGTAATAGTAGTAGTAGTAATAGTAGTAATAGTAGTAATAGTAGTAGTAGCAGTAGTTGTTGTTGTAGTTATATAGTTGTAGGTCAGAGGGGTTCATTGCGTGAAGATAATACCCGAATATTAAGCTACTGACACCCGCTGTAGTAATCTTTATAAGTGTGCTGCTCACGTCAAGTTGTTTGTGTTTATATAGAGGGTGAAAAACACATTGCTCCTCCTCAGTCATATATATTCCTATAACATTATAAAAGGAGATATTATTTTCCTTTTATTTTCGTTTAATTAACAGTAAAATTATGAGTGCTTAATGATACTCTATATTAATTTTATATTTCAATTCAAAGTTTTTTTTTTTTTTTTTTTTTTTTTTTTTTTTTTTTTTTTTTTTTTTTTAAGCTTCCCTGTGATGTAGTGGGAAAATTCGAGGTAATTGAGTATTGCCACGAAACACCAACCTATATGGAAGGAGTTTACTTGCTGGTGCAGTCAGGAGGAATCAGAAGCCCCCATTTTTCCTCTAGCACAATCACAGGGTCATTAAGTAAGTAAAGTACACAACAGCATTCAAATATCAAACCCAAAATACAAATGAAGTTCTGTCTACCTAAGATTAAGAAGATGTCCCAAGTCCCAACCTCATGTAGTGTAAATAAACCAATTCGTCTTTCTCTCATTCTCTCATTTTCTTATTCTCTCATTCTCTCATTCTCTCATTCTCTCATTCTCTCATTCTCTCATTCTCTCATTCTCTCATTCTCTCATTCTCTCATTCTCTCATTCTCTCATTCTCTCATTCTCTCTCACTCTCTCACTCTCTCACTCTCTCATTCTCTCTCACTCTCTCTCACTCTCTCACTCTCTCATTCTCTCATTCTCTCATTCTCTCTCTCTCTCTCTCTCTCTCTCTCTCTCTCTCTCTCTCTCTCTCTCTCTCTCTCTCTCTCTCTCTCTCTCTCTCTCTCTCTCTCTCTCTCTCTCTCTCTCTCTCTCTCTCTCTCTCTCTCTGTAACAAATTCATCTTGTGTATAACATAAATAAGGTCTCCATTTGTTTGCAGTATGTTATGAATCATCTTTATGACTATATATTAGCTTTAATATTATTACCTGTCCACATACTTTTTTTTTTAACTCATAAATTTACTTGTGCAAGAGGAGATTATCTTATATGCTTACGGGTGAATTATCTTTATTTTATTGTGGAGTTAGGTGACAGTATTAAGATAAATTGGAGTGACTTATCCATCACCCACAATATCCAGTCAGAAATAATACAAACAAAAATATATATAATAAATTTTAGTTATAGAGAACAACCAGTGAACATAATCTAGTTGTTCTTATATGTGAAGAAATGAACACGGTTTTAAAATGGCACATTATAAATTATGTGTTCTAGATAATATGATCAAGAATTTATAATAAAACAAATTTCCTGAATGTATGTAAATAGGACACTAACAAAAAAAAAAAATGCTCTAGATATAAGATTAAAATTTTGTGGACTCCATGTTTTTGTACTCGAGGAAAATATGAGAGGAGAAGAAAGATGGCGAGGAAGAGGCAAAGTGGGGGATAAAAGGGGGGTAGAAGTAGAAGAAGAAGAATGAGGAGGAGGAGGAGTGAGCGAGAGAATGGAGTGAGTTAGGGGACAGGTGGAGAGGGAAGATAAGAGGGAGGAAAAAGAAAGGGAGGAGAGGGAGAGAAGGATGAAGGGATTGACGTGGAGGAGGAGGAGGAGGAGGGAAGAGGGCGACACGGAGAGAAGTGGAAGCAGAGTAGACACCAGGTGGAGTGAGTGGGAAGGAGTGGAAGGAGTGGAAGGAGTGGAAGGAGTGGTGGAAAAAGAGTATTGACACCAGGTGGAGTGAGTGGGAAGGAGTGTGGAAGTAGATGGGAGTTAAGAAAGGAGTGGTGGAAGTCGTATGGTTGAGAGTGGGATGAGTTAAAGGGAGAGTAGAGTTTAGGCATTTTTGGAGATAATGATTCCTCCAAACTACTCGAAACAACAGGCCACCATCATTGTTTTCATCTGGTCCTGTTTCCTGGCATACTTTGGAGGATTCAAGACACTTCAATGTACCAAAAGTATACTCTCCCCTTAAAGAGGAAGGTATGGTTGGTTATTAAAAAGGGATAGAAGAGAAGGATATATAATTAGGAATAATGTCGAGATGTGAAGAAAAATGACCAAACATAGTAGTAGTAGTAGTAGTAGTAGTAGTAGTAGTAGTAGTAGTAGTAGTAGTAGTAGTAGTAGTAAAGTGGATGTGAAAAGAATGCTAATTATTATGATTAGGAAGGAAATAAAAACAAAGGAGGAAGAAATACTGAAGGAAACTATTGTGACAGACAAGAAGAAATTGATAAAAATAACACCAAAAGAGGTAGATAAAAAGAAATTGAAATGAATACAAAAAAATAAAGAAAAGAAGATAAAAAGAAGCAACTGAAAGACCCCAAATACCAACGAAAATAAAAACAGAAGCCAAAAATTAAAACACAAGGAAGGTAAAAATAAAGTAAAAAACTGCGTGAGGTAAAGGTAAGGAGAGGATAATGAGACCAAGGAATGATTGATACGGCCTGGATGAAGTTAGAGGGGCGAGGGTAGAGGATAATAACACACTGTCCTATAATTAACTATAACACCGTATAATACTCGGGCCACCCTATGTAATTTTCACCTTTGCCAGTCCAGTCGCATATTAACCTGTTGTAGTCTATAGAAAAATTAGGGATAGAGTTCTCTTAGGTTAAGAAGGTCTTATTTAAAAGGAAATGCTATATATATATATATATATATATATATATATATATATATATATATATATATATATATATATATATATATATATATATATATATATATATATATATATATATATATATATTAAAAGAATGGTAATAAATTAATTATATTTGTAGTTTTATCAATCTCAGATATCTGTTTGATAAACACAGTCAGAATAAAATGACAAAAAAAATAAGATGTTACCAGACTACGGTTATTTATTCATCTTTTCTTATAAAAGTATTATGTAATCCATAAACCTAGTTATAACTTACTATTAAATCGAACAGCAGTTAACCTCTCCGAAAAGGGGAAAATAATTTGCATAGCCCATCTGTACTGCCAAAATATGACTCCGATTTTCGCAGAGACTCGACACAACCGATAGTTAGGCAGGAAAGGGTGAAACTCTAGTTGGACCTCCTGAAACACTCTGCATACACACATCACAACCTTATGTAAGAAAAGTCAGGGTTTAGCGATGTCAATGACCGGTATGATAGCTATGTGAAGGGTCTATGGAGCCATCGTAAAGGACATCATTATTGTCTGGCCCTTGGTTGGTGATTTTTTTCTTGCATATAGACGACCCAAAGTTACATAGATGGTTTGTGAAATTCGTGGGTAGTGTTTTCGTTGCAGCTATTTGGCGTCGCTGTCTTTCCTGTCGTGTTCATTCTCCTCGCATTCCTTCGTCCTCCGTCCTTCAACTTTCACTCCAGAGCCAACCATATACTCATCTCTCTAACCTTGCCTGTAAATCAAATGGAGGAAACCTTAGTTTGACCAGAGGACGGAGAAAAAGTACCGTACCGAGTGTGATACCAGCTTTAAGGCCCCATCGCACGGGTACCTGCCATTTCCTGCGTCCTCTGGCTAGTATGCAAGGCTTCCTCCGTCCTCAGGTCTATTTCCAGAGGATCAGAGGACACCCGAGGATAAAAACTGAGCAAATATGACCAGAGAATAATAAATGGAAGAAGGAAAACGAAGGAAAATGAAGGAAATCGGTACTCAAGTGTGTTCAGATTCCTCAGCGCTATTTCCTCCCCACTCAGTCTTACGCATCCCGTTCCCTTCCCTTCCGTCCCATTCCAACTCGCCTTCTCATCCCTGACACACGGAGGTCTTCTATATAGTTGCCGGG
This sequence comes from Petrolisthes manimaculis, assembly GCA_034508575.1. NCBI lineage: Eukaryota > Metazoa > Arthropoda > Malacostraca > Decapoda > Porcellanidae > Petrolisthes > Petrolisthes manimaculis. Next base: position 68,048 of record JAWZYT010004588.1, read on the forward strand.
GTGTTTAGTTCTTGCGGTTTCTAGTTTTTGTGCTTTCTAGTTCGTGTTTGCAGTTCGTGTGGTTTTTATAAAGTTCGTGTGATTATTAATAAATTCTTGTGCTTTCTAGTTTTTGTGATTTTTAGTTTTTGTGTTTTTAAGTTCATGTGATTTTTAGTTCTTCTGATTTCTGGTTCTTCTGAATTCTGGTTCTTGTGCTTTTTCTAGTTGTTGTATTTATTAGTTCGTGTGCTTTCTAGAGTCTATGGCATCTGGTGTTTGTGGTTTACTAGTTGCGTGATTTCGTGAAGGTAAAAAAGGGTAGTAGGAAGAGGATACATAAACGACAATTGTTCCTTCAACCAAATATTGATAACTATTTCAATTAAATCATAAATATTCATACTTCGTTTCATACCTGACTTGATGTGTAAAAGGAAAAAAAAAATAGATGTGGAAGATTTAGGGGCCTAAGATGAATTTACTGAGCATTTCTAATTTTACTAATACTAAAATCGATTAATATAATGACCAGTTGAATGATAGACAATTTTATGTATAATTGGAAAAAATAAATAAAATGGGCCTAGATATATATTTACTGAACATTTCTATTCTTACTAAAACTAATAGAGATATAAAAATATTATTAGTATTATCATTATAATTTCCCAAGTGTACATAAACACAGACACATATAAAGACCAATTGTACAGCCACAATTAAATATCCACAGACACTTTCCTTCCATCGTGAAAATAAATCATCATCATATCAATATATAGTTATACAACATCATACGTTAATTCAACCCCATCTATTATTATTATTATTAAGAGGTGCTGCAAAATCATACACGTATTGTTACTTATTTACTTATATATTTACTACGATGGAAGGAGAGTGTCGGTGGTTATGTGATTGTGGATGTACGGTAGTCTGGAGAAAACTCTACATTTATAATAACTCTACATTTATAATAACTAACACAACCTTATATCAATTATACTTTATACTAATAACTTTCAATTCCAAAAGTACAGTAACTAAGAACTCAATATAACTTGACTATGGTACTAAATATCACGATAAACTCTAATAAAATACACACAAAAGTTAATAATACATGTATTATTTATAATACTTCTAACTTAACTTCATATTCCATCAAAAATAACTTTAAATTCGCTATTAGCCCCACCCTAAGCACATTCCAAGCACAATTTATTATTATTCTAAAATAGCAGTTAACCCTAATATAATAATACTCTAATAAATGCCAATAATAACTTGCACAAATGCCAAGGCGCTTACAAAGGATTTTTACCTGAGGGAGAAACACAGATTCCCTTCCCTACTTACAACTTCACCCCTTTACCTAGAGATCAGAGGTCGGGGGAAATTATTAAAGAGACTAACAGATGCACGGTGACAAGGCCATTCAAGATTTCATTGTAGTAAGGGTGAGCAGTAGTAGTAGTAGAAGGGAGTAGAGGAGGAGAGGGGAGGTATGTACAGGGACAGCCAAGAGGGAAACGTAAAAATATGTGGAGAAATGGAGAGGGTGAAGAAGATGTTGGTGGGAGGACAGGGAGGAGTATATGGGGAATACGTAATGAGAAGGAAGGACAAGAAGAGGAGGAGGAGGAGGAGAGAGATGAGGGGTAGGAGAAGGAGGTAAACAGAGATGAGGTGTAAAATGAGGAGGAGGAGGAGGAGGAGAAGGAGGATGGTGGTGGCAATGGGAGAGAATGAGAGGAAGGAAGGAAGGAAGGGAGGAGAGGAGAGGAGAAAGAGGGTGAAGCAGTCATTGTATAGGGGAAAGAAGAGTTGTACCTTAAAATAGATGATGAGGAAGACAGATAAATAAATGAAACTGCATGGTGAGGCTATATTTATCTCTCTTTTTTTTCTCTCTCTCTCTCTTAAACACACACACACACACACTTATACATACAAATAAACACACACTTACACACACACACACACACACACTTATACATACAAATAAACACACACTTACACACACACACACACTCATAATAAAAGTCAAATATTGTTAACACCATTCAATACAGTCCGTCAAAATCATTACACTAAGACCTTTAGGGAAAGTAAGAATATTAATAAGTTTGGGTTAGATAGGGAGAGCTGCATGACTAGATTAATGCAATATAATAATAATAATAATATAATTATTATTTCCTTATTCTATCGTGTGAGATAAGATGTACAGCCACAATCAAATAACCACCGTCACTTTCCTTCCATCGTGCAAATAAATCAGTATCATTATCAGAATATAACCATACATCACCTTACATCAACTCAACCCCCTCAATTGTTATTATGAGGTGTTGCAATATCATACACGTGTTGTTGTTCTTTATTACCAAGATATTTAATTTGATGGAAGAAAAGTGTGAGTGGATATATGATTGTGGCTGTACAGTACAACGCTTGGTAACAACAACAACAACAACAACCACCACCACCACCAACAACAACAACAACCACCACCACCAACACCTCCTCCGATCACAGCGCTGCGTCGGGTCACTCACTCCTTAGCTGGCGGTGGTTTTAGTCCTTCACGATCGCGAGTGTAACTTTTCAGACACGCTTATAGGGTGTAGTGACAGGGATAGTGGTAGGTTTGTTAGCAGAAAAAATTGGGACGATTCAGTAACGATGTTTTTTTTTTTTTTAGCCACAAAATTTGGGACGATTCAGTAACGATTATTTTTTTTTTTAGCCACAAAATTTGGGACGATTCAGTAACGATTATTTTTTAGCCACAAAATTTGGGACGATTCAGTAACGACTATTTTTTTAGCCACAAAATTTGGGACGATTCGGCCACCATTATTTTTTTTAGCCACAAAATTTGGGACGATTCAGTAACGATTATTTTTTTTCACCATAAAATAGATCAGCTTGTGGACCAAATATTTTTCACAGAATTGCTAACCTTTCAGATGTGATTTATAATGCCATTGTTACAGTACAACCAACGAAAAGAGTAACGAAGAAGAAATAATTGAAATTTCTAAAACATCTAAATTATTTGTGACGAACCGGACAGTATTACCTAAAATGAACCATCACGTAAATACACACCCACATCTAAAAGAATTATACATTATATATACCCCATAATAATATGTGTATCTTTCCAAGACACACATTTTAAACCAACAAGATATATATACTTTTACACCAAGATCAATCGGACATGTACTGTATGTAATAGAGAATTTTCAAAGGCCTCCTACTGAAGAAAAGGCAATGTTTTATGATGAAAGTGAATATGATGTAAATACGTAATCAATACACTGATATATTCCTTGTGCAATATAGGATGGATTGATTGAAAATACTTGGAAAATGAGAAGAACAAAACTAATGATTATGTTTAGGAAATGTGAATCAAGAATAGTTTTTATTCAAAGTACATAAAGAAATATTATTGAATTAGTTATCTAGGTAGAACATTAAAACACAGCACACACACACACACACACAGACAACACCAAACACATATCCAACACCAATATACAAACACAACACCAAACATCAAAAGCAGACAACACCAAACATCAAAACACAAACGAGAGACAACACCAAACATCGAAACACAAACGAGACAACACCAAACATCAACACAACACCAAAAACATTAATATATATACAACACATAACCTCAAAACCCACAGACAACAACATAACATACACCAAAACACACACATATATATTATTATACACAACACCAAACCCACATACAACACCATATAATTATACAGTATATACCTTATCAAAACACCACCACACTCAGACAACAACACCAACCTCTCTCTAGATTCCTATCCTTTGATTTGGGGATTTTTTTTTTATTATTCTATGTTTATGTCTTCAATTCTGTGTTGATCCTGAAGTTCCATACACCTTACATTTATACTCTCACATATAGGTTTCTCAAGCAACAATATACCTTACATTTATATACCTTACATTTATACTCTCACATATAGGTTTCTCTAAACAACAATATACCTTACATTTATACACCTTACATTTATACTCTCACATATAGGTTTCTCTAAGCAACAATACATTTTAATTTTAAGCAACACTACAAGAGACACAAAGGCTTTCTAGACGAAACACTAAAAACGTCAATATCCTCTAATTATGCATTAAGAAACAGTTATGAACAAACACCAAATTATATATTGATAATACAAATAAACCAAGCATTAATGATCATAAGGATTATTTAACACCATCAACACCATCACCATCAACAACCCTACCACCATCACCATCAACACCCCCACCACCACCACCATCAACACCCCTTCCACCATCACCACCACAGTTATATGGCAATACTGTATTTCTTTAGACTGCTGATAATTTACACCAGTCTGGGAATAGTGTTTTATTTGTGTTCATTTCCTTTTCATCTTTACACACAACATCTATTTGCACTTGATTTTCCTACACAGTGACATGCTAACTGTGTACTAATTATTATATATTGTATAATTTAATTCGTCTTAGTTTATTTTTCTCCTCCTATAAGCATCAACATAATTATATAAGGAACTGTAAGCAACACCAAACAACTGTAAGCAACACAGAGCAATACAAAGCAACATTAATTAAGCATCTTTATGAAACACTAAGTATATTATAAGCAACAACAATAAGCGATACTAACTAACTTCAAGCAACACCAAACAGATATAGTTAACAATAATATTAAAGCATATAAATTATCATCCTCACATTCTCATTTTCACCATCCTCCTCCTCATCACCATCATCATCACCATCACCACCACCACCACTATCTTCACCATCCTCCTCCTCATCACCACCAACACCACCACCACCCCTACTATCTTCACTATAATCATCATCATCATTCCAACACTCTCCACTTTCCTCTGTTAGTTTTCGAGTTGTTATCATCTCTCTGTGGCTGTTTATCTATAACTATGATACGGTACCATTTTTTCATTTTGTCTTAAGTATGTTATCACCTTCTATTTATGGTCTTATGATAACACTGTGACACTATAATATAAAATACCCTTATAAACAACACCAATATTCTACAAGCAAAAATGAACTCCTATAAGCAACACCAAACATCAATAAGCAACACCTAGCACATATAAGCAACACCAAACACCTATAAGCAACACCAAGCACCTGTAAGCAACACCAAACACCAATAAGCAACACCTAGCACATATAAGCAACACCAAACACCAATAAGCAACACCAAGCATCTACAAGCAACACCAAGCATCTACAAGCAACACCAAGAGTCTATAAGTAGTAACATTAAACAACTATAACCTCGTAACCACTTTGATATTAACTCTCCAGATGTGTACAACTCCTGTCAAGCCTAATCTGTACAAACCTAGACTCGTATTTATATTTTTAACTTTATCTCTCAGGATTCAAGCAACTTATAATTTTTCACACACATGGACAATCGACCACCACACACTTGGATACATGCAGTTAAGGGGATAGAATACTTTTGGAAAACTGGAGTGTCCTGATTCCTCCAAAGTATGACAGGAAATAGGACTATATTAACTTAAGTAATGGTAGCCTGTTACCTGGAATAGAGTGGAGGAATCAGTGGCTCCAGATTTACCAACACGACGTTCTAGGTAACTGTTTGAAGCCCAGTATAATTATGGGAGACGCTATATGTGCTTCAAACCTAACATGAGAATTACATTGAAAACACCAAAAACTCCTATCAAACAACATATAGACGACAATAAGCACTTATTAAAATATATGAAGTATTATTTTTGCTATAGTAAATACTGTCTTGAGATAGATAGTTTTAAAAGCATTTTAGATGTCATGCATTATTACTTCACCTACATGTGTACTTGTACCATAAAAAAGTAATGAACACAGCAGCTACTAAACTTAACCCATGCATTAATTGGACACACACACACACACACACACACACACACACACACACACACACACAATATTGCATCAAGGACTAGCATCAGTCTTTCACCACACCAGAGAAGTGCTAAACTTTGGCAGTCACCCGGAAGGTAGGAAAGGTTGCATGCTGTAACTGAATAAGCTAAAGTAAAGGTAAAATATAATATGTTTTCCTCATTTTAATGTGACATTGCTGACGATTTGCACATTTCACATCACACTATGAAAATCTTACTTCGTTAAAGGTAAGTTGACGATTCTTAGGATAATGGATCCCTAACTTACATTCAATTAATTTCAGGCATTTGTAGGACATGAGAAAAATAGGTGAAGTCTTCTAATAAAAGCATACCAGGTGGTGATCATAAGGCCACCAGCTGTCACGAAACACACCTGCTGTTGTTAGTAATATAATAATTATAGTACTATCAAGTGTCTCTTTCTCTGTGTACCAGACAGCCAGTTGTTGCAAGATGTGACGTGCATGTTGATGTTGACGAGCACCTGGACCTCTAGCGGCCAGAGAAGGAACTACTACTACTACTACTACTACTACTACTACTACTACTACTACTACTGCTGCTGCTACTACTACCACTACTACTACTACTACTACTACTACTACAACTGCTACTACTACTACTACTACTATTACTACTACTACTACTACTACAACTACTACTACTACTACTACTACTACTACTAATACGGTCACACAATCCATAAATATTGTTCAAAATCGTGCTAGTATAATATGATGTCTTCAGTAGGAGGCGCTTCGATTTACTACACGGGTTGAAAAATAGCAAATATAAATCAATGAATATGAAAATAAGCTACTACATCATCCAAGTTTATATGTGGTACAAACCTTGAAGATACTGAGTGACATTTGTGCTGCTGCTTCTTCGATAAAGGTTAAGAAATCGGTCCCTTTACATATTTAATCTACAACACAAAGACACGGACGAATATTTGTATGTTGTTTAAGGCAAGTAAAAAACACGACTCTCTTCCATAACTAGAAAATAATTATGTTGCTTTAAAAGTTTGGTGTGTCTATGAAAAATCAAACTCTGTGTACGGTTTCGATAAAAATAGCCTATAAAATTGTACTAAGAGCCGATATGTAGAAAAAAAAATAATTATGTAACAAATTATGAATATATTGTACGGGTCTATTTGTATGGAAATGTTATACATAGATATTTTTAACAGTACTTACATCATTATTCACACAGTCTTATGAATCTATAGACAGAGAGACCAACTCATGTACATACCTGTGGAAAAGAAAGAAATATATATTAGTAAATTATTATCCTCATAGAGTTTATAAGGTTACTACTACTACTACTATTCTCTGTCTGAAAGTAATGTTCACTATGATACTCTTATAGTTATCTCCTCTTAAGATACAAAGGCCACATATATATATATATATACTTTTCTGCTGGCTGATTATTTACCCTAAGATAATAATTCAAATATGAGGAAAAATACTGTATAATGATTAAGATAAATGTATAATCAATGAAATGTAAACTGACTGAGTAATGAGAGGATATATTTATGTAGGGAATTAAAATTAGTCAACTGATTGTCTTCAAGATACAGACTGTTATACACATCACTCTGACTACAAAATGAAAGGACAGTGAAAACCAAGACAATATTTTCAATCTTAACTCCAGTAGAAGGTTTTTGGCCTCTGTTATTTCTTCATCAGCAAGGGGTTTTCTCTGTGTCTACCTTACTTCTATCTTACCAAAACTTAAATATCTTACCAGTAACCCCCATCTTCAAAAATAGGACAATAATCTAGTAGTTTTACAAAGAGTTTAACAGACAGTTTATCCTTCCACAAATCATAGGGTATTTGATAATAAATAAAACTCAAACTTCCTTGTATTACTATACTAAACATCCACCTGATTAAATGTATGTTAATAATGATGCCAACAAATGGACATTACCAAAAAAATATATAATTGTTCCACACTGATGTTCTAGACTCATGGATGACTTGATCAAAGTTTGATGAAAAATAATGATTGTGTTTATTATTGTCTGTGAAAAAAAATGAAAATGAATAAGTGAATATATAAACTTGCCATTCAAAATATGTTTAGAGGAAGCTTGTGTTTGTTTCGAATTGGCGAATATATATATAACAAGCTTTGCCTCACAGAAAGGCAACATTTATTGCCATCAAAACTTTACAATTTGTAACTAAAATGTAAATAATATTCACCAGGTACATACACACCACACCTGGTATATTCTCTTGTTCAAGTATCGTGCATCGCAACAAACTTGACAAACTTGACAAATTTTCTGCTTGTTGTTTCTCGTGCATTATGTGCAACTCTGTTATTGTATACTTGATCACATGCAGTTGGTCTTTTGCATCACATATTGTTCTTCCTGACATTTGGAATAACCTTTAGCTGATGTCAGTATTTAGAAACACTCAATATTGTAGTGGGTGAAACATCTATGAGATCGGGAAGTAAAATTTCACAGGTATTCTTGCATCACACTAGTAAATTGCACCTCTGACACGTACAATATAATATATATAGGCATTGTACTATATTCTAACTCATAAACATACTTTCACCCAACTAGATTCTCACAGTGACAGCCTAAAGATCAATTTACTATCCGAATGTATAGACAGGTGGGAATAACAACACTAATGTCCTTGATCGAATAAGCGGTCACTACACCAAGTTTGTTCGGATTTTGCACTGGAAATGAACACTTGCCCGTTGACTGGACTGACAGGCCTGGTACACTTGTCACTGACTTTCGAAGGTTCACTAAAAATTCCACCAATTTGGCTCGTGTTACTAGTGTTGGAACAGCGAGTGTGTAACAGAGTTTGTTTTTGCTTTTTTCTCGATGTCAGAAAAGTTTAGTTTTTTCAAGAACTATCACATTGGACACCGGAAAATTAAAATAAATAATAGCTGTACGAAAAAAATAACACGAAATTAATGAAATAGAAATGTGATAATGAACATATAAAAAATACTATTATCTTGAGATTTAATTAACTTTTTTATTGCATGCAGCCAAATTTACACCATTGTAAATTATAATTGAATAAAATATGAAAAACAAGGATATTTTCTTTGCTATGTCTTCTACGGAAAGATACTAACTAACTAGCATTTAAAGAAATTTGCATATATTTGTGGAAGTGGAAAGGGCGAAATAACAATCTGACAAAAAATTTCGATTGAGTTCTAAATGGAAATAATATGATCGATGAAATGATGATGTAGAATAAAAAAAAAAATGGAAAAAATTAAAAAAGTGAATAAGATGAATAAGAAAGGGAAGATACGAAGGAAAGGAGAGGAGAGACATAATAAGATAAAGACAGAGATGATGTATACTGATAATAAGAACACGGGTGATGATGGAGGGAATAGAGAGATAAAATGTGATGATAATAGAAGATCGAAAATTGAAGTAGGGAAGAGAGAAAGAGAGAAAGAGAAAGAGAGAAAGAGAGAACGAGAAAGAGAGAACGAGAAAGAGAGAAAGAGAGAAAGAGAAAGAGAGAAAGAGAAAGAGAGAAAGAGAGAGAGAAAGAGAGAAAGAGAGCTACAATGGTGGGGGATAGGAAAGAGAGGAAGAGAAAAGAGGAAAAAGATGGGGAATTGCTGTGATAAAGAGGAGATACAGAATAACGTATAGGGCAGAGAGAGAGAGAGAGAGAGAGAGAGAGAGAGAGAGAGAGAGAGAGAGAGAGAGAGAGATTGAAGGCAGGGAGTTACATTGGTGAAAAGAAGATAAGAGAATAACGGAGAAAATAAAAGAGAGAAAGAGGATTGAGGGAGAAAGAGAAAGAGGGAGAGAGAGAAAGAGAGAGAGGAAAAGAAAGAAGGTAAAGAATAGAGAAAGAGGAAAGAGAGAGAAAAAGGAGATAGGGAGTTGCATTGATGAAAATGGGATACAATATAACTTAGAAAACAGAATAGAGATAGAAATAGAGAAAGGGAAAGAGAAAGAAAGGGAGATAGAAATAGAGAAAGAGGAAAGGGAGAGAGAGGGAGATAGAGGAAAGAGAGAGTGAGAGAGAAAGGAGACAGAGTTGCATTGGAGAAAAGAAGAGAGAAAAATGTGGAAAATAGAAGAGAGAGAGAGAGAGAGAGAGAGAGAGAGAGAGAGAGAGAGAGAGAGAGAGAGAGAGAGAGAGAGTAGGGGCGGCGTTTGTTGTCATGTCGGGGAGGAACGGAAGCCGGGTAACGAACGAAAGGAATCCGCCGAACCAAACCAAACCAAACCAACACAACACAACGTGATAATAAAATAACAGCCCATCTACCTGTAATAAGAGAACCTGATTCATGGCATACGTAGCTTGTCATGAAGTAGGAACACCCAATTCGTCGACACCACCAGCATCCATCAATATTCATTCTCCTTTATTATGAAACTTAGGGCGGAAAGTGTCGGCGAATATATACCAAAGTCATTTCCTATTAAGTGATGATATTTCTTATGCCTTTTCCTTATAGGTTTGGTTAGGTTAGGTTAGGTTAGGGTTATAATATTATTTCTAGTATTTTTTTTATTTTTTTTCGATATTATTCACAATTATTTTTTTTTTTTTTTTTTTTTTTTTTTGGTTTGGGGGAAATGAGGATAGTATATTGATTTATTAAATTATTTATGCCTTTTCTTTTTTAGGTTAGGTTAGGTTAGAGTTTTAGAATGTTTTTTTAGTATTTTTAATTTATGTTTTCTTCGATATTATTCCCGATATTTTTAGAATGGTTATCGGATAGTTATAAAATCGGCCGAGGAACAACCGGAAAATTGGTAACGGTTGTACAGTCAAGGTCAAAAGTTTGGAATCAACAACAACAACAACAACAACAACAACAATTACTAATGTTAGACTAAAAATAATTCATCTAACTAGACTGTGATGTGATCTTCAAATTGGAGTCTTTATTTTCTCCAAAGCCTTTTATTTTTAAGGGTCTGGGTTTTTTTTTAAGACTTATTTTCTAAGGTTATTTTTAGGGTCTGGTTTATAGAGTGTATGAAAGTTTGCAGGAATCAGCGGACGTCAATAATATTCCCAATAATATTCACAATAATATTCATAATAATATTCATGATTATTATCCTCTTCCCAATTTTGATTCAGGGGACCAAAAATTAAAGCAAGGTTCTATAATTTGCTGTTCTTTTTTTTTTTTTTTTGGGGGGGGGGTTAAGGGGATATATATTTTTTTTTTTCAGTGAATTGGAGGGCTACTGATTCCTCCTAACTATGCCAGAAAACAGACGCCCTCAATGATTCTGATTGGGGATCTGTTTCGTGGCAAAGTTTGGAGGAATCAAAGACCTTCCAATTCCCCAACAAGAGAATCTCCCATTAAACTATATACTTGGATAATGTAGGAGAGAGTATAGGAATAAATATTTATTACTACATCCATAAAATGATTTTGTAGATTAATAAATAATAAATATAAATAAATTCACAGTATCATATGGCTTAGATTTTTTTTTGCGTTATGTCGTTACAATATATATATTATGAATTTTATCATACACACACACACACAGACACGTACAGCAACCAATGATAACGCACACATACATACTTACAAATAATATACACACACATATACAAGCACCACACACACACACACACACACACACACAAGGAGAGAATTATTCCTGAGATATATAAGTAAGTGAAAAAAAACAAAAACATATCCTGTAAACAACTTATGTCACCAACACAACACAACACAACACAACAACTCAACACAACACAACACAACACAACACAACACAACACAACACAACACAACACAACACAACACAACTCACATGAAGCGGAAGTAATACAACAATAAAACTTCTCAAATAAAAAAAATATATATATTATGTTGTAAATATATACACGCGCTTCCCTCCCCCTTCTTACCATCACCATCATCATCACCATCACCACCACGAATATCCACACTTCCATCACCATCACCATTACTAAAACCATCATCACCACCACAAATAACCCCACCACCACCACCACCACCATCACAAACATATCTACTATCACCACCACCACCACCACAACCACCACCACAACCATCCTTCCTTCACCACCACTACCTCCACCACCACCACTATCACCACTATCACCACCATTATCACCACCACCACCACTATCACCACCATCTCTAGTTCTTGTCGCAGCCATTATGTGGGTTAAAAATATATTGCTGGAATACTGGAGACTACTGATTCCTCCAGACTATACTACATAACAGACAGCTGTACCTCCTTTTCGTACACCGAGGTAGTCTGTTTCCTGGCATTCTTTAGGAGGAATAAGTAAGGAATAAGCTCGTAAACGATTCTTAAAAAATATTCTGTCAGTTGGATGATTCTGATTCCTTCAAACGCATGCTGCAGTTCCAAATATAAGGAAAATCCTGTTTCTTGGCACCGCGTGGAGGAAACGGTGTCCCCCAAATTCACCCGTAAAATCTTTCCCCTTGTAAGAGATAAAAAAATATTGAATAAAAATAATAGACACGCATTTCCTGGGGCGACAGAACAACATAATTGAGACACCTTAAGGGGGGAAAGATACTGTTTTTTTGGTGAATTGGAGGACACTGATTCCTCCACACTGTGTCACAAAACAACATCTGTTCTGAAGGAGTCCGTTGCGTGGAAAAGTTTGGGGGACTCCGGAAGCTCCAACTGGCTGATACATTAAAGGTATTCAGTTTTCTTAATGCATGCAGGACCACCGAGGGAAAAAAACAACAACAACAACGAGGAAAAAACAACAACGACGAGGAAAAAGCAACAACAACGAGGAAAAAATATATGGTAATGAGAAGAAAAGGAATGAAGAATGTAGTTAAATGATGCATGATAAATGGGAGATAAATGGAAGGTTAATAGTGATGAAAATATACCAGATATATTAATGTATTATAGGTCCATGTAGTGAAGAGATTGTACAAACTTACATTTCACGAATAATGACAGAGAAAAATATAGTTACTGAAGGATTATAAGTATAGTAAAATGGTACAATGAAAAGTGAAACAAGAAATAAATAAAATAGTGAAATAGAAAATAAAAAGTGAAAAAAAAAATAAGAGAAGAAATGAGTCAAGTAAGAATTCTTAGCAAATATCAAATCGAAGGAATGAGAATAGATTAATGAATATTTAACTAAATGAATACATAAAATAATATATAAATAAATGTATACATGAATAAAGTTAGATAATAGAAAGTAAATTAAAAAACAAGAAAATATATGATCACGTGATGAAAAAAAAAAAAAAAGCAAATAAAATAAGCAAAAAATAAGCAAATAAATGATAAATTGATAAAAACACTATAAAATTTAATAATGGACAGTAATAAATAAGCAAAGAACAATGATTACGTGAATAAACATAATAATCATAGCCAATTCTAATCATGAAAAGGAAGAAAGGAAGAAAGGAAGGAAAGAAGAAAGGAAGGAAGGAAGGAAGGAAGGAGTAAATAGAAAAGCAGATTAATGATTATGTGGTTAAATATATATATATATATATATATATATATATATATATATATATATATATATATATATATATATATATATATATATATATATATATATATATATATATATATATAAACAGTCTTTCCTACTGATAAAAAGGAAGAAGTAAATAGAAAAGAAGCAAATTAATGATTATGTGGTTAAATATACATACACAGTCTTTCCTACTGATAAAAAGGAAGGTAGGAAGGAAGTAGCAGAGACAGGCAAGGACTCCACACCCGGAAGGAAGGGAATCGTCCTTGAAGAGGTATAAATAAAAATGGGTGACTGTATGTTAAGCAGGGGAAGTGGAGGAGGAGGAGGAGAAAAAGAGGAAGGTGAGAGGGAGGGGAAAAGGAGGAGGAGGAGGAGAAAAAGAGGAAGGTGAGAGGGAGGGGAAAAGGAGGAGGAGGAGGAGAAAAAGAGGAAGGTGAGAGGGAGGGGGAGAGAAGGAGGAGGAGGGGGAAATGGGTAAAGGTTTCAAGAAGAGATCAATGTCTGGGAGTAAATGAGTTGAATAATAATAATAATAATAATAATAATAATAATAATAATAATAATAATAATAATAATAATAATAATAATAATAATAATAATAATAATAATAATAATAATAATAATAATAATAATAATAATAATAATAATAATAATAATAATAATAATAATAATAATAATAATAATAATAATATTGATACTGATGGTGATTTGTTTTTATTACACAGGATAATATTAGAGAATATTTTACTACTAACGTAATTACAAGTCAGCAGAATTAATATGACAAAAAATAATTATAGAAAATGTAAGAAGGGGGAAGAGGAAGAATGAATTTTGAAGACAACCAAACCTCAATACACACAGGGAGAGGAAAAGTGTGGAGAGAAGGAGGAGAAGAAGGAGGAGAAGAAGGAGGAGAAGAAGGAAGAGAGAAGACATGGAAGAAGAGAGGGGAAAAGAGAGGCGAGGAGGAAGATAGAGTGAGGAAGAGAAGGAGGAAGAAGAGACGATGGGATGAAAACACAAACATCAGAAAGGAGAGGTGATTATCAAGGGGGAGGAAAGGGAGAGAGAGTGAGAGAGGGCAAGCGTGTGTATGTGTGTGTGTGTGAGAGAGTAAGAGAGAGAGAAACAGAGACACTGAATGAATGAAAGGCAAGCAGGAGGAGAGGAGGAGGAGGAGGAGGAGCAAGGAGTGCGGAAACAAAGAGGGAATAAGCGAAAAAAAGAGTAAGAGGGAAGGGGTGAACGAGGAGAGATGAAGTGAATGAGGAATGTCAAAAAGAGGGAGAATGAGAGAGAGGTTAAAGAGAACATGATGGCTAAATATACAAACAAACATATACTCAGTTTTAACACACCGTCTGCACTTTAAGGGGAGGGTATAGGTTTGACATTTTTGGTTATTATGATTCCTTCAAACTATTCCAGGCAACAGGATATCATTATTTTTCTTCATCTGGGTCTGTTTCCTGGCATACTTTGGAGGAATCAAGGCACTCCAATCTATCAAAAGTATACTCTCCCCTTAAGGTGATAATTTTTTTTTGTTACATTGGAGTGTCTTGATTCTTAAAAAAAAGTATGCCAGGAAACAGGACAATATGGACAAAAATAATGGTGTTCTGTTGCTTGGAATAGTTTGGAGGATTCAGTTGCTCCAGAATTACCAACACAAAACTTCTCCCTTACATTGGAGGTAAATGAGTCCTTCAAATATTTGCCACGAAACACCACCTACATGGAAGGAGCTTGTTTTGTGGTATAGTCAGGAGGAATCAGAAGCCTCCAATTTTATCATACACGATCACAGGGACCTTCATGACGACAATTTTCCTGTAATTTACTTTCTTTTTCTTGCTATATTGTGTGTTTTCTTTTCTTCTGGGTTTCTTTTCATTTGTCGTTTTTACTCCCTTGGCTTTTTCCATTTTTTTTTATGTTAATTTTATCATAATAAATTTTGGGTATTTTGTCTATCTTTCGTTTTCATATTTCTTTACCTTTATCATGTTTATCTCTAATGATTATATTTTCGAGAATAGTCTACCAAATGACTCGATGATTACGAAACAACAAACCAAATGATCAATGTTGTATTGCAGTTACGTAGTCTTGCATTTTCTATAATAATGTTGCAAGCCCTCGAAACCAACAACATGTGTAAGAATTCTTGTAACCAACTTTACAATTTAATCTTCCAGGTTTGACGAAAATATGAACATTGGTTTAACTTCATAATAATATACTTCACAATACACAGAAGTAAGAAAAAGAATTATACTCTTAATATATTATAATAAAGCAATATCTATAGCAAAAGAAACAAGAAAATAGATTTGATTAATGATAATGAGTGTCCAAAAAATTACTATGTCATATTTCTTGTGGTGATTCGAATGGAAAAAAAATATATAATAAAAACAAAATAAGTCATTGATGGTTTACCCTTTTTATTATTGTTATTATTATTATTATTATTATTATTATTATTATTACTATTATTATCAATATTATTATTATTATCAATATTATCATTATTATCATTATTATTATCATTATTATCATTATTATTATTATTATTATTATTACACTTGTCACACTTTTTATGTCTTAATTTTTTTTATATATTTTTTTATTTTCCTATCAGTCTCATTGATTCCCTTTCCTCGCCTCACCTTATATATTATCTTTCCTCTCTCTCTCTTTCTCTCTTTTTTTTTCTCTCTCTCTCTCTCTCTGTATGTGTTGCAGTCATTTACTCCCTCCACATCACTTTCCCCATCCCTCCCCCCGTCTCTCTCTCTCTCTCTCTCTCTCTCTCTCTCTCTCTCTCTGTCTCATTTACCCCCTCCACCATCACTTTCCCCATTCCTCCCTTCCCCCTCTTCTCTCTCTCTCTCTCCCTCATACACGCACACGCACACATACATTCTCTCTCTCCCTCTCTCTCCCTCCCTCTCTCTCTCTCTCTCTCTCTCTCTCTCTCTCACTCTCTCTCTCACTCTCTCTCTCTCTCTCTCTCTCTCTCTGTTTTCCTCAGCCCCCCACCAGCCGTGTTGTCCTGGGGGAGTTGGAAATAGCGTTGAACAGAGAGCCCCCAGTTGGTCCCCAGTCCTGGTGCCCGTGTCTTTAGCAAATATTTACCACCCTTGCCTCACGAACTGGGTATAGCTAGCCGAGGGGTGAGGGGGGAGGGGGTGGTGGATGACCCCTCCCCCCTCTTCTCTCTTCCCTCCCTCATTCCTTCATCATCATCATCCTCCTCCTCCTCATTCCTTCATCCTCCTCCTCATTCCTTCATCCTCATTCCTTCCTCCTCCTCCTCCTCCTCCTCCTCCTCCTCCTCCTCCTTTTTTATCTTCATCATCTTATCATAAATATTTGTGATTGCTAGATAGTATTACCGTCTCTCTCTCTCTCTCTCTCTCTCTCTCTCTCTCTCTCTCTCTCTCTCTCTCTCTCTCTCTCTCTCTCTCTATCTCTATCTCTATTTTTTATTGTTACCGTGTATCTTCTATCTTGGTTCTGTCTATCTTATCCTCTATCTTTGGCTGTCAATCATACCGTCTGTCTTACATGCTTTCATCTTTTTTACCATTTATTATTACATTTATCTTTTCTACCATAAAATTCCATGTAATAAATAATTCCACATTTATTGTTCTCACCAACCCACCTTCTCTTCATTATTTTTTTTACATTATTTTAAGGAGAGTTGTTCTTGTTTGTAAATTGGAAGGAAGATCTCTGATGATATTCATTTGGTGTTTACCATCGATTAAAATAACTAAGATGTAATTAAATACTGTACGTCCCTTCGCCTGCAGGTTAGGGTAGGGTAGGGTAGGTTAGGTTAGGTTAGGTAATGTTATTGATATTATAGTTAATTAAGTATACCAATAAGAGAATGGACCACATTTCTAGTATTAGCTTTTCCTTCCTCTGTTATTTATTATTAAGGAGGAATAACATTAGTTTGTGGTACATAATTGCGACTTGATTCATCCAAAGCGTGTGTGAAAACAGAACCAATGAATTAATATTTGGATATCCTGTTGCTTGGAATAGCTTGGAGGAATTGCTTTGCTCCAGATTTACCAACACAAAACTTCCCTCCTTTAAAAGAATGATTATTATTATAACTATAAATCTACAATTATCCCGAAATCTGGCAGAGAGAAAACGTAGAGTATACTTGGGCATCTCTATACGCCCCTCGACCCCCATCACATACCATGGAGCTAGAATAGGAGGAGACGACCCGCGGTCAGAAAAGTGAGGTCAGGTCAGCCATATTGGGATTGGCAAGAAGCTCGCCAGCCGCTCCTTAATTATTAATCTGGCCATGACTTATGTCACCCAAAAGGTGATTAATTCATACACTTTGCAGACAATGATATACATTGTCACTAAACAGTTTGGGTGAACACTACCACTATCTTCAGTGGTCAGGACAAAGTGAAGAAATAACATATTATACAGTAAAGCAGTTCCTTTTTATGCAGTTATCAAAGTATGTCATGTGTATGTCTATGCGTGTGTGTGTGTGTGCGTGTGCTTGTGTATGTGTGTGTACAATCTGGGTGTGGTAAAATATGTTTACGTGTGAGGGAGGGTCACCAAACAAATTAATAAACGGCTGTGTTTGTGTGTTACTTAGGGAGGGACCGATTTATCAATTAGGAAGTTCATTAAGGGATTACGTTTGTGAGACCCATCACCAAGGTTGAAAATGTCATGGTTTTGAATATACAACAATAATTCAGTTATTTTTCTTTTTCCGACTTCATGACATATACAGTATAAGAGTTGGCTTCCTTCTCAGTGTAACTGTAATTGGCATTACATGCTTCATTAAATATTGCATTATTCATTTTGCCTCCCTAGTTAGGATGATCGGTTACTTGGCCATGCCTATTATTCCAAGGAAATGCATACCATTGGATTCTGTTCCAATTTTAAGTGTGTCAAGCAAGTGTGTTAGAAATATTAAAAATAATATTTCTCTTTAGGTAATCAATGACTCTGTTCTGAAAAGTAGGATATTATCTGATTATGTTAATGAAGAGTCAGAGGAATACATGTATATTCCAAGTCAGTCTCATCTCTCAAAGTGTACAAATAAGATAGTTTTATATATAGCAGGATTTGATATATATGTTAATGAAGTCCTTGTATTGTGAACCATACATTGTTGCCCTAAACTCAGACAAGACTGATAAACATATTCTTTCCTTGGTAAAACTTAAAGACAGAGTAAACTTGGTGTATCCATCTGATGATGTAATTGATATATGTATTACATCAGAAAAACTGTTTAGGGAAAGAGGGTCTAGCACCACTTTGGAGAGGGTAGATTGTAGCAAAATAATAATATCAGTGTTAATATATTATGCCCACAAATACATATTTTCTACTTTAGCTGGCCACATGTACGACTGAAAATCACTTGAATTAGTTAATTAAGGCAGTTGCTGAATCATATTTGCAGGTGAAATATGTATATAAGGCCATATAAATTACTAAGAAGTTGGCATCCAAAGTGAAAGTAAAGAGTTGACAAATATATACAAAACTTATGCATTTCAGTGGCCAATTTGGTATAGAGTGATAGGTCAGTAATTTATAAATTTCTATTTATATTATTGAAAGATGTGTGAATTGTATGTTATTAATTAAAGAATACGAAATACATGGCATACCGTAATTAAAAATGAATAAACATCGTGAGGAATATGGGTAAACTGTATGGGTACTATGAGTGGTCAGCCTTTCTTGCCAATACTAGGCGTTGGCTTCTGAGGACCTGACTGGCTTCACTCCACTGATACCCAAATGAACGCGCGGGCCGCCTCCTCCTATTCTAGCTCCATGTCACATACCCATCACAAAAAATGGGGAAGGAACGAGAGGGAAAGAGGGGGGGGGGGATGAAGGGAAGGAAGGAAGGGAGGGATGGGTACGACGAGATGAGGGTTGGAGGGAGGAGAGAGTCAGACAGAGGAGAGAGAAAGAAGGGGGTAAGGGGTGGGGGGTGGGAAATGGGGGGAGGGTAAAACCGGCTTCCCCCCCACTCCCCCCACCCCCCACGGGAACGGGTTAGGTCAATTCCAGGAGTGAGATTCCCCAAGAGTTATTTCTGGGTATTTTTTAATGACCAGGGCCACGTCTTATGAACTATGTGACCTGATTTCTATTTCCTGATCTTTTTTTTTCTCTTTCTCTTCACGAGCTGGTGACCTCACTTTTATTTTAATTTATTCATATTACGAGTTGACCTCATTGCAGTACACTAACTCTGATGCCAATAGTTGTCATTCCTTCTTTAGCCTCTTAATAAAAATTGCCACTTAAATTAAACACGAAAAATCAATAAAGGTAATTTATTTTTTATTTTTTTCAGGGTTATTGTATTTTCGTTAAGGGGAGATCTTTTTTTTTTTTTTTGGTAAATTGGAAGACTACTGATTCCTCCAATCTATGCCAGATAACAAATCACCTCAGTATTACTAAAAGGGGATCAGTTTCGTGGCATAGTTTGGAGGAATCACTCACAG
The DNA here is from genome assembly GCA_034508575.1 of Petrolisthes manimaculis. Taxonomy (NCBI): domain Eukaryota; kingdom Metazoa; phylum Arthropoda; class Malacostraca; order Decapoda; family Porcellanidae; genus Petrolisthes; species Petrolisthes manimaculis. Next base: position 88,178 of record JAWZYT010004588.1, read on the forward strand.
ACCTTCCAACTCACCAAAAAAAAAAAAAAAAAAATCTCCCCTTAATTAAGACACCAACGTTTGCTTATGAGGAATGAGGATATTTATTTACGTACTCTATAGATTAGTTATGACGTGTTGTTTTTGTGTTATAGTGGAAAATAAATGGAGGTGAGAAGCTATATAGTGTGAGGTTCAGAGGATGAAAGCTACCACGACCTTACACCTTTACTCTGTCTCCGTACACACACACACACACACACATACACAAACTCACACACACATAAACACATACACATATCATCTGCATCTATCCTGTCTATGTAATATGACTCTTATGGTTTCTGAATGCTTGCTTTGTATGCAGAACTATGCTTTGAAAATACACTACACCGTCTATGAAATGAAGGCAAGCAAATTTTATTATTCTGAAATATATCTGTCCCTCCTTGCATATTTACAACCGTATATAAAATTCCCGATAGTAAGATATAAAATCGATAAAAACACTTTATTATCAGACTAAAAAATATATCACATGTGACTAAGGGGCTATAGAAGCATAATTATATTATATTAAAATTTAAGTACCATCCACTTTGCAAACACAGACGGGGACTAGAGATCAGTACCTTCTTTTCTGTCGCTAAATATATTGATGTGGAAATTCTAACCTACTATATGTTCCGATATAACACGGCTATCTTATAAGGGAAGAGCAAAACAAAGTCCTTAGAACATTATTATATACATATAGTACCTTATTTAAATTATTTGAGTTGTCGTACAAATCGGGAGCACATGAATATAATTATCTCCCAGTATAAACAATTAATTCGTACCTCCTTTCAGGTGACAAATAATGGAAAATTATTCTAAGCAATAGGAATTTCAGTCTCTGTACAAACTTATATGTATGTGTAAAAAATAAATAAATAAACAATCTAATTTTACCCGCAAGCAGAAAACATTTAAATCCAAACAGCACGTCGTACACGAAAAGAAATACAAAGAAGGAGATAATACTTAGCAAACGTCTTTCCTTCTGTGGACAAATGGATGTGTAAGATGGGGTCAAAAATGTCTGAGGAAGGGGCCAGGTGAGATGGCACTCTTCCTTGACACTGTCTCGATTAAAATGGCACTGAGGAGAGGAGGGTCAGTCAGCCAGCTATCCTTGTCCGTACACACTTGAAAAAACTACAACTACTGTCTACGTGGTGAGGGGGAGAATCTGTCCATCCTCTTTTTTCCTCTGCTTTAACACTTGGCTGACAAAAGGGATTCTCTGTAACATATGGATAATAAATAATACTTGATCTTTCTTCTTTCTTAAGTGTTTTTGTATTTTTTTCTCTGCATTTAACTTGGCTGACAAAAGGGATTCCCTGTAACATATGGATAATAAATAATACTTAATATTTCTTAACTGTTTTTTGTATTTTTTCTCTACATTTAACTCTTAGCTGACATAATGGATTTCCTGTAATATATGGATAAAAATACTTGATCTTAACTGTTTTTTGTATTTTTCTCTCTGAATTTAACACTTGGCTGACATACGTGAAGGCGTTAGTGAAGGTTATGTTAGAACAGTTTATATTTGAGGGAAGAATAATAACATAATGGTAGTAACACTTGAGTTTTTTTCAGTGTTTTTGTATTTTTTCCCGGTAACGTAATTTATAAAACTTGATTTTTTCATTTGTTTATGTCTTTTTGATTTTGAATTTCCACTACCTTAATAGTGTTTTTTTCTTCAGAAGAATTAATAATACTGAAAATTAGATGGTATCTCTATTAAATCTCGTTGCATTGTAATCTGTTTATTTTATAACATTTGTATTTCATAATTTCAGACGATAAAATTATGTACTCATAGAAGCATCAATGACCCTCAAGGAGTTAAACAAAAAGAACAATCTTGTACAATTTTTTCCTGACAAACATAATATGATTTTTATTGTCAAAGGGAAGCATTTTAAGGATGACAATATATCAATTGATTAATAAATATAGAATTTACATCTTATAATTTTATAACCAAGAGTTAAATTTACAGCTTTCTCGTTTATTTATAAGGGTTATTCAAAATAGATTTTTGTCTTTGATCGATAACATTCTTTCAATCGGACCAGAAAATTAATATCGTCTGGTGGCTCAACTCAGAGGCTTCAATGAGTAGTAGTAAATAGTAATAGTAGTAAATCAATAATTATATCACTATAGGTTTCCTCATTACCACGTGCGTGTGTCTTGGCCGATTTTTCTTTAAGATTAAGAATATTTTTAACGGAGCTTGTAAATAAGTTGAGTTCTTTGGAAATTGTGCATAGGATTGAGTTCAATTCTCGTTTTGATCTTTTTAATGGTTGCCTTTGATCTTGATAATTTAGATATTAGGTATTCAACTGCTATATATTTACTGAGTATATTATGTGTACTTTTAGAATGATGAAGTTCGCTATGTATTTTCTCCTTCTTTGTATTTTTTTTCATGTTGTGCTATTTGGATTAAATATTTTGTGCTTGGGGGTGATATTGGATTGTTTATTTATTTATTTTGTAGTTAATGAAACTTGTTCTATAAAATATGTTACATAATTCTTCAACAGTCACTGTCCAATAAAATTTTCTGTATTTTGAAAATATGACAACTATTTGAAAAACATATCAAATGAGATGCCTTTGATATAATGCTTAATAATATACCTGTACTAATTTACAAGTAATGTATTTCTTAAGGGACCCTGTGTTGTAGTCAGAAAATTGAAGGTAAATGAGTACTTCAAATATTGCCACGAAACACCACCTATATGGAAGGAGCTTGTTTCGTGGCATAGTCAGGAGAAATTAGAAGCCTCCAATTTTTATACACGATCACAGGGTACTTAACTGATATTTTGAAAGCTAAGGATAATATCAGGAATCATATGCCCAGAATTCCTGTGAAGTTACCCCAAATCCTCAGAAATGGCAGAGGTTATGAATGTTTGAGGGATACTGGTGTGTAGTGGAGGTGTGAGTGGGGAAGAGTGGGAGTGAGTGGGATGTTGATGTCAAGGGAGTGGTGGTGGTGGTGGTGGTGGGGGTGTGGAGGGTGAAGTGCTAGTGTGGAGGATGAGGTGTGGTAGAGGGTGAGGTGCTAGTGTGGAGGATGAGGTGTGGTAGAGGGTGAGGTTGTAGTTGGGGTGGTGATGATGATGTAGTGTGGAGGGTGAGGTGCTAGTGTGGAGGGTGAAGTGATAGTGTGGAGGATGAGTTGTGGTAGACGGTGAGGAGATAGTGTGGAGGGTGAGGAAGTAGTGTGGAGGGTGAGGTGGTGATGATCGAGGTCGTATGTCCATAAATATTCAGAATATATTGTTGGAATGCCCTGAGAAGATGAAAACAGTGCCATTTACTTTTAATCAAATTTTATTACCTATATGACTGTCTCTAGCATTCTTCAACGTGGTAGAAATCAAGGGTTAAGGCATCGTCTCTAATGTGGTAGTAGTTAGTATTAATTTAACCTTACAATAAGATGGCCATTCTTATTTTCTCAGACATACTCCAAACGATTCTGCTTGAAACCCGATAGCAATTCGTACCCAAACGATATTTTTATTTTTTCTAGTGATGTTGGGAAAGAGTGTAGTTGTGGGAGGTGTGTTGTGGTGTAGTTGCTATTCTTCTCCTGTTTTTTAACCTTAGTGTTGTGCCTTGATGTAGGTGTGAGCAGGTAGAGAGTAGTAACGCCCACACACTCCCCGACTACAATATCGCTCCCACAACCATTCCGACTCCCAATACAGAGGCCAACGTTGGTGTTTGTACCCTGATGTGTGTGTGTGTGTGTTGCAGGGTATATGTATGTATGTATGTATGTATGTATGTATGTATGTATGTATGTATGTATGTATGTATGTATGTATGTATGTATGCAAGTATGTATGTATGTATGTATGTATGTATGTAAGTATGTATGTATGTATGAATGTATGTATATGGCAGAGGTGTGTATGTATATTGGCGCATCTATCTGAACTCCACACACATGTTCGTGAGCAGGAAAATATTGGTATAGATAGGTTGATTAATTTTTAGTCTTCATGTTTTTTTATGCTTATGTATTTGATAATAATTTGATCAAGAATTAATTGTATGGACATATTTATTTCTACATAGGAGGAGGAGGAGATCAAGAGGATGAGGAGGAAGAGGAATAGGAAGAGGAGGAGGAGGAGGAGGAAGAGGAAGAGAAGGAAGAGGAGGAGGAAGAGGAAGAGAAAGAGAGTATAAGGTAAGGCACGCCACACCTCCAACACCAAAGGGATAGATTTTTACAATGTGATGCCTTGCAATTACTACCTTCCTACAGATGACACCTTCCATTTTTACTCTCGTTTATGTAAGTTTGACGTGTTTGATCTGCACACACACACACACACACACCATTGATTCCTATTGTGTACCTCTGCAAACACCTTGTAGAATTTATTTAAAGAGAAGGACAAGATTAGCGTCGCGTCGGCTCCGATCTCGGTTCCGTTAAGGGGAGAGGATACTTTTGATAGATTGGAGTGTCTTGATTCCTCCAAAGTATACTGTATAATATGCTAGGAAACAGGACCAGAAGAGCAAAAATAATAATGGTGTTCTGTTGCTTGGAATAATTTGGAGGATTCAGTTGCTCCAGATTTACCAACATAAAACTCCCCCCTCCGTTAAAGATAATTCCTCCAAACTATCCCAAGAAACACATTACCTCAGCGTTGCTAATAAGGGATCAGTTTCGTGATGTAGTTTGGTGGAATCAGTAGCCATCCAATTTACCAAAAAAATGTTTCTCCCTGTAAGGATAATTCTTCATAAGCGTTTTGGATATAAACATGGATAGCCTCGGTTTATACTTTTATGATACTTTTATGAGTCTTTTATGAGTCTTAAGAACCCGAATCACCGGTATATACATTAAACATTATGACATTTATGCTCGTAATTTATCACCACCAGCAGCAGCAGCAGTATCGTTACCAGGTTCCTATTGTGTGCATTTACTCTTGAAGGAAATTTATGGCGTCCGCTGTGCATCTTCAATTAAGTGAGGAAGTCAGTGGATAATACTATTCGATCCTAGAGAAAGTGAGCAGCATAAGGGATGATGGAAGACCGCGTGAGAAGAGTTCCAAGCGTATGTTAGGTTATGTTATCAATCTCTTGGTTTATAGGTCATAAATAGATACTTAAAATATAAATAGATATAAATAGGTATAAATAGATATAAATAGATATAAATAGATAGTTATAATATAAATAGATATAAATAGGTATAAATAGATACTTAAAAAAAAATATATATATATACCGGTATATATATATAAAAATAGATAGATACTTAAAATATAAATAGATATAAATAGGTATAAATAGGTATAAAATGAATACATATAGAGATAGTATACAGGTTAATTATATGTGAAGGTGATATAAGAATATAAGAAATAGTGGGAAGGGTTTAAAATATTCGATATACAGTACCGTATGTATCTTGCATTAAATAATATGATAAAAAATAAAAAGTGAGGATTACTGATAGATTATGATTGTATTTTCGGTGACGGAGACTAGCAATTCCGAGCACCATTATTTGGCAAACATTGGTGACAAAACAGACGATATAAAAAAAAAATATATATATAAACGAAATGACAAATAATCATCAATTAATATAAAGAAAATATCTCCTCTTGACTATGACAGCAGTAAGTTATGTAAAAGTGAATGGATTGGTTATAGGTAAAGAAAACAATACCGGTAACTGAATATGTCAATGAAAATGAATGAAAAAAAAACAATACCGATAATTGAATATGTGAATGAAAATGAATGAAAAAAAACAATAACGGTAACTGAATATGTCAATAAAAATGAATGATTGACTGAGGGAAAATTTGATCAGTCTGACAGCAAAATTAAACACAGATGTTACAACAGACTGTGAATATTTCGAGTGTAAACATAATTCTTGCGGAACGAAATTTTTTGCAAACTGCCACATGCCTTGAAAATATTTTATATACTCAACAAACTTGATATACAAATGTCTTCTGTGGGTAACCCTTATCGGTTCTTATAACATAGCTTTCTTATTCTTAATATATTCATATACAAAATTCTACAAAATAAGAAGAATGTTTTACAAGAGGTTTGATTTTGACGGAATCATGTTGGTTAAATTCATGATTATTGATCGAACACCGAGGCATTCTAGTGTATTTTTTTTCTTTTACCAATACATAGATGGAATTCAACTATAAAATACTGTACTACACGTTTGTTTTAAGAAGCATGCGTTATCTTATCCTGGATAATACTTTCATATCTATCTATCTATCTCACTCTCACTCTCTCTCTCTCTCTCTCTCTCTCTCTCTCTCTCTCTCTCTCTCTCTCTCTCTCTCTCTCTCTCTCTCTCTCTACACATACATACTTAAGGGGAGATTCTTTTGGGGGACTAAATTGGAGGGCTACTGTTTCCTCCTAACTATGCCACGAAACAGATCCCCTGTTAGGAACATTAAAGTCGTCTGTTTCCTGGCATAGTTTGGAGGAATTAAAGACCTTCCAATAAACCAAAAAATAGAATCTCTCTCTCTCTCTCTCTCTCTCTCTCTCTCTCTCTCTCTCTCTCTCTCTCTCTCTCTCTCTCTCTCTCTCTCTCTCTCTCTCTCTCTCTCTCTCTCTCTCTCTCTCTCTCTCTCTCTCTCTCTCTCTCTCTCTCTCTCTCTCTCTCTCTCTCTCCTTAAGGACCCTGTGATCGTGTATGAAAATTGGAAGCTTCTGATTCCTCCTGACTATGCCATAAAACAAACTCCTTCCATTTAGGTGGTGTTTCGTGGCAATATTTGAAGGACTAATTTACCTCCAATTAGCTGACTACAACACAGGGTCCCTTAAGTAGGTGATAGAATGGGTGCTTTACCTATTAGTGTGAGTGTGTGTGTGTGTGATCCTTGGCAAGTTGAGAGGATCGCCGCGGTGGCCACATCACCAATACCAACTGATAAACACCATCCCCAGTAGTACATACATGGACCCCGCACCCCCCTACCTCCCCCCTACCCCCAGTAACCCCCCTTCCACCCAACCCAACCCCACCAGTAAACCTCCTTCCCCTCCCTTCCTCCGAACACCTCCTTTTCTCTCCTCTCTCATCACCCTCCCTCTCTCCCTCCCTCCCCGAACACCTCCTTCTCTCCTCTCTCACTAACCCCCCCTCTCCTACTCCTTCTCTCCTCTCTCATCACCCCCCCCCCCCCTCCTCCTCCTCCTTCTCCTTCTTTGCCCTTCCAGACTCCGCCATTAGCCTACCCCTCCGTTCCTTCCCTGCCCCCCTCTTTCCCCCCTTCCTTCCCTCCTTACCTTCCTCCCTCCCTCCTTCCCACCTTACCTTCCTCCCTCCCTCCTTCCCTCCTTACCTTCCTCCCCTCTTCCTTCCCTCCTTACCTTCCTCCCCCCTTCCTTCCCTCCTTACCTTCCTCCCCCCTTCCTTCCCGTACCCAGGAACCGACAGTACAGCCCTGGTCAAAAGTTCCCAGTCCTTCTCTTCCTACATTACGATCATTAATTTTATCAAGCCATTCAGTTCGTAGATGATGGTTCGTCCTCCAACCTTCGACATGACCAAAGGACGATGCTGAAGGACGAGGGAGTCTGTGGAGAGAGATGATGCTACTTACGAAAACTGGAAATTATATAAGAGAGGTAAAAAGAATCTAAACAGTTTTACAGCCACTGAATGATACTACTAACGAGAATAAGAAATAATATGAGGAAAGTAAAGAGAATCTAAACAGTTTCAGAGAATAAGATATAATATGAGGAAAGTAAAGAGAATCTATACAGTTTCAAAGCTACTGAGGAGTCTGTGGAGAGAGACAATAAAAGCTACTTACAAGAATAGGATATAATATAAGGGAGGTAAAAAGAATCTCGACAGTTTTACAGCTACTGATTAATATATACTCTGCCACCAATAAACAGATCTCTATAATACCCCCAGGTAGTCTGTTTATCAGCACAACCTGGAGGAAGTTAGTAGCCTCTAGTCAGTCTCACATAAGGAAACAAATGAATCATTCAAGTTTATTTTGGTACAAGAGAAACGAAAAAAAAACCATATTGTGTGGGTCAAATTTTTGCTCGTGACTGTGACCTCTCCACCACAGCACAGCACAGCACAGTACAGTACCTCCAGAAACACACACACACACACATGCAACCAACTTTTGCATTCCTTGTCCTTTGAGATGGATTATTTATTTTGCATCTCTCAGTTACGATTGTCTGTTGTAGGATTAATTGGGGAAGACGACGGAAGACTTGTAATCGGGTTTGTTAGAATTTTATAATCACTCACTCATACACGACTCGATTTAAGGACCCTATAGCCAAAGAAGTATAATTTTGATTCATAGACGAGTAAAGTATCGATCTTAGGCAATTTTCGTCTGCATAGAGTTATATAGTTGTTCGTCAGCGAGTCCTTATGGGGAGATCAGACATACCAGGGAAGAAGCAATTACCACAGACCATTGACTATTGACCACCATCAGACCCGACCAACCCATCAACGTGGACAATAAGAATACTCACACGTTCACGACGCAGAGATGTACACCGAAAAATCATCCCCACGGACACGAGAAATAACCGACCACAAGAAAACCCTCGTACAGACATTAGTTAGTTAAAGACAAGACATAGAAAATTTCACAAACACACGAAAGATGGACACTAAATATATCCACACCAACTCGAAAGGCGAAGCTCAGAAAAAATAAAACTCATACGGGCGCGAAAACTGGACTTAAAAATTTACCTACACGGCCCTGATAGATGGACACTAATCCTCCTCACACGGGCAAGATAAGAAGCCACGAAGGATGATGGACACGAAAAGCAAACCTCAAGACACTCACACGGATACGAAAAAAAAAGCAAGCTACTCTCACGGTCACGAAAGATGACTCAAAATAACACTCGCACAGCCACGACAGATGGGCACCAAAATAATCGACACAGGGTCACAACACAGGGCCATGGACACCAACCACCAAGAATACTCACACGGACACGAAAGACGGCCACCACTTTGACACCAATCCCAAGACCATCGGAGAGCTACACCAGGAGAGGCAAGCATGACTCCAGAGGGCCGTAAATATTAAGCAGATGAACACACACACCTAATACCACCTTCCACCTCTTACAGAACACTAGCTCACTCAGTCGCCCCCTGTTCGACTTGCATCTCAGCTACCCCACTGTTGGATCATTTTTCCAGGGCCAGGAGACGAGACCCCCATAGCTCGCAGGGCGCCCCGGGAGGAGAAAGAGGAAGGAGGAGGAAGAGAAAGGAGGACGAGGTGGAGGAGGAGGAGGAGAAAGGAGGGACACGACACATCTCCCACGGGTGGCAAGAGATGGCGCTGACTACTCTCCACCAACACACACACACGCACACGGACGCTCGGACAAGGCTTGTTTGTGTGTTTGTATGCCCTTGGTAGTGAGACAGATTTATATTTTTGTCAAAGGGCAAGAACTGATTCAAGTCTCTGTTGTATATATATGTGTTGTCTTGCTTGTGTATATATTTCTTTACAGGTTGCCGGGGATGATGTCGCGAGATGAATGATGCTCACGGAGATGCTGCAGGTGCCGACGAAACACGCGAGTCACGCATTACGGAAGTGCTAATTACCGATCCTACAGAAGGTAAAACAAGACTCCAGCTTCCAGGGTCTTGAGGAGAGAGCAGGAATGAACTTCTATATAAGGAAAATAGTTGACTGGTTGGCTTGTTGATGATGACTTGTGTAGTAAATAGAACTAACTCACATACTTATATTCTTTCATCCTCAAGAGTTTTATCGTCTCTCAACTTTTTTAATACGGGCTTGGGACGCATCGTATCTTAACTAAGCATATTTTATCTCCTGAGAAGTGAAAAGGATTTACAGAGGACGAAGGAAATATGTCCTTGTGGTCTTGACATTTAACTAGAATATTTAGTGGTATTGACCAGACAAGCCAATGATACAGTCGAAATACATAATTCACGTTCGACAAGATAGTTACAAAGAATCTTGGTATTACTAAGTTTTCTGTAACATTCTGGTATTAGTTTCACACGTTTTGTGACAGAAATTAACTAACATTTATGGGAAGAAAGAGAAGGTATACAGTACAAACTTCCTAAACCAGAGTAAAGCAAGGGAGAATCATTACATATTTTGTATAGGTACTTCCTCATTGAATAATTTATCTTAACTGTACCCCACACTCTTGTATGTATACACTATATATAACTGTACACACACACACACACACACACACACACACACACACATGATGCTCAACTTATATGCACATATTATACACATATTGATATTATACTTTACAATAGAAATATATTTTCATTGTAGCCATGTTGTGCTGTTTCTAGTTACATTCATCACTAATATATTATTTTCCCCCCAAGAAAGTGACAAGACTTTAATCAGCGACCGAAGGCAGAGGGTTTTCTATTCCTGTTACACTTAATTAAACCCTCAATAAAACATCTTAGAAATATTGCTAAAATCCTCTTCAGTTTCCAGGCTAATAAGATAAAAAAAAAAAATGTCATTAGCTATAACTTTAACAATCAACTGTGAATGTCATTTCCTTTCTAGCAGTCACAACAAACTCATCTCCAGCCCAGATAGATAAAACCACCACAGCCATATTCTTCCTCCTCTTTCACTTCCCCCCTCTTCTTCCTCCTCTTTCACTGCCCCCCTCTTCCTCCTTTTTCACTGCCCCCCTCTTCCTCCTCTTCCACTGCCCCTCTCTTTCTCCTCTTTCACTGCCCCTCTCTTCCTCCTCTTTCACTGCCCCCTTCTTCCTCCTCTTTCACTGCCCCCCTCTTCCCCACGACGTCCACCTTCTTCTTCCCCCACCACACTATCACCTTCATTCCTCTTCCATCCCAGTACACTCCTGATGGTGCCACCTCCTTCCGGCGTCCCCTTGTTTGGTGCCAAGGAGTGCCATGGGTGGGTGGGAGGTGGCACTGTTGGTTGTTGTTGTTGTTGTGTGTGTGTGTGTGTTAGAGAGAGAGAAAGAGAGAGAGAGAAAGAGAGAGAAAGAGAGAGAAAGAGAGAGAGAAAGAGAGAGAGATAGAGAGAGAGAAAGAGAGAGAGGGTGTGGGTGAGGGTGGATAAGGAAAGTGGTGAATGTGAGTGTGTGAGTGAGTGGAGGGGAAGTGGGGGAGAGGAAAGGAGGAAATAAGAGGGATGGAAAGGGGAAAAGTGAGAGGAAAGGGAGGGAGGAGAGGGAAGAGGAGAGCAGTGGAGTGTAGTGGAGGAGAGAGGAGGGGAGAGGAGGAGAGAGGAAGAGAGAGGAGGGAGGGGAAGAGAGTGCATGAAGGAGGTAAGGAATATAGGAGCGAAGAGAAAGGAATAGGAGAGAAAAGGGACAGGGATAGAAGGGAAGCATGATAAACGGAAGTGGAAAGAGAAAGTAGAATGAAAATATAAGAAGTGAAATGGAGAAATAAGAAACTGAAAGAATACAGAAGGATTGGGTAGCGGAGAAGAGAAGGGGAGGAAAGAGTATAAAAAAAAAAAAAAAAAAAAAAAAAAAAAAAAAAAAATAGAAAAGTAGGAGAGAGGAGAGGAATAAAGCAGAGATAGGAGAGGAGTAAAGGAGAGATAGGAGTAGGAAGTTAGGGAGGGATAGATGTGTTATAATTCCACTGGTTTCCTCTGCCCTACACATTACACCACCAAGCACAAATCGGATATTTTTGCTGCCTTGTCAGAAAATGTCACACCAGCAATATCGCTCGTATAAATAATGAAGAGAAAGAAGAATTTTACATACACATATATTTTTAATAATCAAAGTCAAATGATAATCTTTTCAAGCCTCATTTATTCTTATTTGAAGGTGAGGATTATTTTTTTTTGTCTGTTAATAATCAAAGTCAAATTATAATCTTTTCAAGCCTTATTTATTTTTATTTGAAGGTGAGGATTTTTTTTTTTTGTCTGTTAATAATCAAAGTCAAATGATAATCTTTTCAAGCCTCGTTTATTCTTATTAGAAGGTGAGTATTTTTCTGTGTACTCTGAAATCGTCTGGTATTAGTTTCAGGATAATGCACAAGATATAGATTATTGTTTGGTGTTAGTTATGGGACAATATTAATTAGCATATATCTTTTAATGAACACTTTGATAATCTTGGTAGAATACAGTTACGTAGAGGCCGTGGATAATTATGGTAGAGGATCATGGAAGAGATGGTAAATAAAAAATGGTGACAGTGGGAGAGAATCATGGTAGTGTCGAGATGGTGGAAAGAGAATCATGGTAGTATTATGGTAGTAGAGAGATAATCCTGGTAGTGTTGTGGTAGTAGAGAGAGAATCCTGGTAGTGTTGTGGTAGTAGAGAGAGAGAATCATGACGTGAGAGAGGAGTGCCAGCCAGAGAGCCAATCTAGTGGGTCAGAGAGGAGTGCCACCCAGGGAAGCTCCAGTAAATCAAAGCTTCACGCCCCAACGCCAGGCAATTGGGAGTGTGCCAGAGTGTTCAGTGTGAGAGTGGAGAGAGTGTTAAGAGTGAGAGGAGAGAGTGTGAGAGTGTTAGAGTGTCAGAGTGAGAGGAGAGAGTGTTAAGAGTGAGAGGAGAGAGTGTTAAGAGTGAGAGGAGAGAGTGTGAGAAGTGTGAGAGTGGAGAGTGTCTAGAGTGAGAGGAGAGAGTGTTAGAGTGTTCAGTGTGAGAGGAGAGAGTGTTTAAGAGTGAGAGGAGAGTGTGTTATAGTGTTCAGTGTGAGAGGAGAGAGTGTTAGAGTGCCAGAGTGAGAGGAGAGTGCTAAGAGTGAGAGGAGAGAGTGCTAAGAGTGAGAGGAGAGAGTGCCAGAGAGAGAAGAGAGTGCATGGTGAGAGTGATAGTGAGAGTGTATAGTGTGAAGTTATGGTGACTGGAGTGTTAGTATGTGGTGAGGTAATTATGAGGTGGGGGGGGGGGGGGTATTTGAAGAAGGGGTGGGTGGGGGGTGTTTGAAGATAGGAAGGGGTGGGTGGGTGGGTTGGTGAGTGGGTGGTGTGTTCAGGTGGGGGAGGGGGTGAATAAAGTTTGGGGGTTGTGGGGGGTCGCGGGTTGTGGGGAGAGAGAAAAACACAAGGCTGGAGAGGAATAGAGGGAACTGAGAATAAATGGAGATGGATAGAGAAACAGATAAATGGACCAAAAGAAACGTAGATTGATTGGTAAATATAAACAGATAATTATACAGTAGATAAATAGATCCAGACCATATATAAGAGAGAAAGACAGAGAGATACAGAGAAAAAAAAAAGAGATAAAGAGAAAAAGAGAGAGAGAGAGAGAGAAAAAAAGAGACAAAGATAGAGAGAAAAAAAAAGAGAGAGAGAAAAAGTGACAGTAAGATAGAGAGAAAAAAAAGGAGAGAGAGAGAGAGAGAGAGAGAGAGAGAGAGAGAGGGATGGGAGGGGGGGGGTGAAGTTAGAGTCATGCAGCGACCAGTAGCCGTTGTCATGGTAATGTAAAGAGACTCCCTCCCCCCCACCGCACCTCTTCTCCTCTCCCCCCCCCCTCCCTGTCATGACCTCCCTCCCTCCCTCCCTCCCTCCCTCATCATATCCCTTATCATCCTCCACGCAACTATATGTATTATTTCATTATTAAGACTACCAATTTTTTTTTTTTTTTTTTTTTTTTACCCAATTGTTCGTGGTTTGAAAATAGAAGTTATTATTATTATTATTATTATTATTATTATTATTATTATTATTATTATTATTATTATTATTATTATTATTATTATTATTATTACTATAATTTATTATTATTATTACTATCATTTATTACTATCATTTATTATTATTATTATTATTATGATTATTACTATTATTATTATTATTATTATTATTAAATACTCTGGTATAGCTTCTACTACAAGTTTTAATACTCATTACCACACACTACCACACACTACCACCACCACCACTACCACCACCACCATCACTCATCACCAATCACCACCACCTCTACCATCTTCCCACCGTCACTACTATTGCCACCACAACTATCACCATCAACCCTATCACCTTCATCACTGTCATAACTCCTTTTAAATTCTCACTCGGTACTCTCTCTGTCCTCTCTCTCTCTCTCTCTCTCTCTCTCTCTCTCTCTCTCTCTCTCTCTCTCTCTCTCTCTTTCCTCCATCTCTCTCTCCCTCTCTCTCTGAGGGGAAAGGGGAGGGGAGGTGGACTGTCCGACTATAGCGTTATGCAGGTTACTTCCCCTCTCCTTCCCTCCCCTCCCCCTCCCCCTCCCCCTCCCCCTCAGAGTGCCAGTGTCATGCGCTGGGCTGAAGGTCATATGCAGGGAGGGGAAGGGAAGGGAGGGGAGAGAAGGGGAAGGGAGAGAAGGGGAAGGGGAGGGGAGGGGAAGGGAGGGGAGGGAAGGAAGAGAAAGGGAGGGGAGGGAAGATGGAGAGAGAGAGAGAGAGAGAGAGAGAGAGGTGAGAGGAATTAAGAAAGGAATGGTCTATTTAATTAATTTGAATCATCTGTATTAGAAGTTGATGTGTGAGATAGATAAATAGATAGATAGATAGATAGATATAGATAGATAGATGGATAAATAGATAGATAAAGAGAGAAAGAGAGAAAGAAAGAGAGAGAGAACTGAAAGGGTACGAAGAAAGGAAAAAAAAATGAATGAAATGGAAGGGAGGGAAAGAAAGAAAGAAAGAAAGAAGGAAAGGAAGAAAAGAAAAGGGGAGGGAAGGAAGGAAGGAAGGGGAGCGATGGTAAAGACGGTGGTTGGGGGGAGGGGAGGGGAGGGGAGGGGGGGAGGGGTGGGGGGGGGGGAGTAGAGAGGGACGAAAAGCATCTTAGTCATGCATACGATTATGTGTGTGTGTGTGTGTGTGTGTATGTGTGTGTGCCTGTGTGCGTGTGCTTGCTTGCATGTGCGTGTGTGCATCTGTTTAATCATGGTCTGAGGGTGCGTGTGTGTGTGTGTGTGTGTGTGTGTGTGTGTGTACATATGCTATATTGTATGTGTTTTACTTTTTACTTTTTGTATGTATGTATGTATGTGTGTATGTATGTTTGTGTGTGTGTATGTATGTTCCATGTATACCTCTTTGGGGTAAATGAGGCTGTGTATGCTTGATTATATCATGTGTGCATGCAGTGGTGCGTGAGTATGTGCGTGTGTGTGTGTGCGTATGTGCGTGTGTGTGTGCATGACCAACCCAGCAGCCGAGAGAGAGAGAGAGAGAGGGAAGGAGGGAAGGAGGGAAGGAAGGAGGGGAAGGATGAAGAATAAACAGAGAAAGAATGTAGAATGAAATGACGGTATAGGATAGACATGATAAATTGAAAGAAGCACAGGGTATGAATGAATGAATGCATGAATGAAGGAAGGAATGAAGGAAGATACAAAAGCATGGAGGGGAGGAAAGATATATAGTGAGATGGAGGAAAGAGGAGAGAATGAGAGAAGAAGAAGGGTAGAAGGGAAGAATGGTATGATAAAACAGAACGATGATCGAGGAAGATGAGGAGAATGAAGGAGAGGAGAGAGAATGAAGGAGAGGAGAGAAGGAAGTAGAGGAGAGAAGGAGAGGAGGAGAGAAGGAGAGAAGGAAGGAGAGGAGAGGAGAGAAGGAAGAGAGGAGGAGTGAGGAGGAGAGAGGAAGGAGAGGAGAGAAGAGAAAGAGAAGAAAAGAGAGGAGGAGAGAAGGAAGGGAGAGGGAGAGAAGAGAAGGAAGGAGAGGAGGAGAGAAAAGAAGGAAGGAGAGAAGAGAAGGAAGGAGAGAAGAGAAGGAAGGAGAGAAGAGAAGGAAGGAGAGGAGAAGTGAAAGAGAAGTTGAGAATATAGAAAAGAGAATGCTGAAAGAATGAGGGAAGGAGGAGAAAAAAAAAGAATAAGTGAAGGAAAGATGTAATGGATGATAATTATGAAAGTCAGATAGAAAAAAAATGAAAAAAAAAATGATAGGAATGGATAAATGAACGAGTTTAATTAAGAAAGAAAGGATAAAAAGATAAAAAAAAAAAAAAAAAAAAAAATGAAAGGAGACCAAGGAAGGAACAAGGAATTAAAAAGGAAGAAATGAAAAAAATATATAGCAAAGAAAAAAAAATAAGGCAGGAAAGAAATCAGAATGAGTGACTAGAATGAGAAACCTAATAATAATGTTTATATTATAGTTACGTAGTTTTACATTTTTTTATGTGTTGTAAACCCTTGAAAATAACAGCGTGTTTACCAATTCTTGTGGCCAATAGAACAACACTAACAATAACAACTATTAATCCTTTAAACCATCAATTATTTTCTACTTTATATATTTTGTTTGTATGCCCGTATATAACTCAAGAGGAGACCGAGATATTATACATATTATAATACAAACCAAGGTAAATATTATGTGAAACTATAATATTATTTACCTTGATCATTATTAATTAACCACACACATACACACATATATTACACACACACACACACACACACACACATATTCCACACACACACACACACACACACACATATTCCACACACCCAGGCACAAAAGCATTACCAAACAACCTCCCCAAATCCTCCTATCTCCACCACCACCACCACCTCGATATTGGGGGAATTGGCCCGTGGAAAATAATAATAATAATAGTAATAAAAAGTATCTGGGAATGTCATGCAGAGGGGAGGGGAGGGGAGGGGAGGGGAGGGGGGGAGGGGAGGAGGCTTGGTACAGCGACATCTAGCAACTGTTTCATTCTCTTACCCCCCACCCCTCCCCTCCACCCCTTCCCCCATCCCCTCCCGTTTCACCCCCTCCCTCCCTCCTTCCCTCCTCCACCTCATGCACTACTTTCGGTCATCCTTCCTACCTCGTTCCTTCATCCCATCTTACCTTCCCATCTCCCTCCCACCCTCTATCTATCTATCTCTTTCCTACCACCTCACTTCCACCTCTTCATTCTTCCTCCTCCTCCTCTTCTCTCTCTCTCTCTCTCTCTCTCTCTCTCTCTCTCTCTCTCTCTCTCTCTGCTGTGCATTCACCATCACCTCTCCCTCCTTCCCTTTCTGTCACACATTCGCTATTAACCTTCCCATTATCCGTTTCTCTCCCTGCCCCAAGGATTAGCCACTCTCTCCCACCCTCTCTTCCTAACTACTATGCGTTGGCTAACTCTCATGCACCACTCCTCCTCCCACCTTGCCATGCATTACGCTTACTGTCACACATTTACTGTCATGCATTCACAAACTCACGCATTCTCCAACTTTCTCTTGCTTTCCCCATTCCCCATTCCCCTTCCCTAGCTCTCTGGTATCCATTTTCTCTCTCTCCCCTCTTTTGGTGGTATGCATTCTCTATCTCCCCACCTCCTCTCCTCACCTCCTCTCCTCTCCTCTCCTCTCCTCTCCTCTCCTCTCCTCCCTCGTTTCTTCCCCTCACCCCCTGTCATGCATTCTCTATCCTTCCTCTTCTCCCCCTCTGGTATTCATTTTCTACCCCCCTCACCCCCCACTGGCATGCATACACTCCCCAATTTAGTGGTATGCATTCTCTATCTTTACCCATCTTTAAAGGGTATGCATTCTCTATCTTTACCCATCTTTAAATGGTATGCATTCTCTATCCACTCTTCCCTCTCTGCCTCCCTCACTCACTCTCTCCCTTCTATGCACTCGTTAAATTCCCCTCCCTACCTCCCATTCTGCCTACCTTTCTACCTACCTGTTTTCCTCTCTCTCTCTCTCTCTTTCCTTTTCTCCCTTGCTCTCTGTCCTTCCTACCCTCCATCTCTCTCTCTTTCCTTCCCTCCCTCCCTCCCTCCCTGTCTCTCTCTCTTTCCTTCCCTCCCATGCACTCATTTGACTCCCCTCCCTACCTCTCTCCTGCTTGCCTTCCTACCTACCTACCTCCTTCCCTGCTACCTTGCCTGCTAGTCTGCTCCTCCCTCCTTCTCTCCCTCCTGAAATGTCTCTTTCCCTCACTCCCCTCATGTTTCCCTCCTTCTCTCCCATCCTACCAGCCTGCCTACCCCTCCTTTCCTTCCTGCCTTAATGATTGTTCCTGCTTACCTTCCACCCCCCTTATCCCCCCTTGCCTGCTTTCCTCCCTCCCTACAGTTCTCCCCATCTCACTCTTCCCTCATTCCCTCCCCCTTGTCTGCCTCTCTTCCTTCCTTCCTTCCTGTCTAACCCTTTCCCTAGCACCATGCCTTACACACCTTCCTACCTTCCCTCCTATCCTACCTTACACCTTCCTACCTTCCCTCCCATCCTACCTTACACCTTCCTACCTTCCCTCCCATCCTACCTTACACCTTCCTACCTTCCCTCCCATCCTGCCTTACACCTTCCTACCTTCCCTCCCATCCTGCCTTACACACCTTCCTACCTTCCCTCCAATCCTACCTTACACCTTCCCTTCCTTTCCTTACCTTCCCTCCCATCCTACCAGCCTGCCTGTCTGTCTGCCTGCCATGCATTTGTTGACTCCCTCCCCTCCCTTCCTCCCCCCCCCCCCCCTCTCCCTTACCAATCGGGCATGTCACTGCCTTTCACAGCACCCAAGCACAAACCAGTACTGACCATGCTAGATAAAAGCCTCCTAATCATGTGCATGACGCCTGTGTAACCTCCAGTAATCCCCAACACACTAATCCCTCACAAAC